>JAUIMM010000706.1:10920000-11127500 GCA_031769625.1 Taudactylus pleione
TATTTCTGTTTTCATATTCATATAGTGTGGAACTATTTAATAAATAAAAAGGTGGTTTTTTTTTTTACTAATTCAGCAGCTATATATGAGTGACCTTATTGTTATATATATATATATATATATATATAAATAAGTGGTATACAGCGCTAAGTTCTCTAAATCAAGTCACTCCCCAAACATTAAGGGTGGCAGCTCCTTCTCCCATCAACTGTAGTTCTGACAGCTTTAAATCCTAAAAAACACGAGGTGGAAAAAGAACGCCTCCTAGTGCAGTATCATAAAAAACGAGGTACCCTTCATCAGGTATAATCACCCTCTGTGTGATGGAGGTGTACCTTATAAGGTGGAATTCTCCACTTATTTAACAGCATGAACAACCAGTAAGATCCTCAGTTTCCACTCTCTTGATCCAACTGGATATCTTATATCATACGTCACCAACCATGGTACAAATTCATTAGAGAAAAAAAAGAAGAAATCCATAGTGTAATACTATACACAAAAGTTTATTCAGCACTCAGGACAAAACAAAATGCCCGTACATTATAAAAAAACATGAAAGCTTATCTGTAGATATTCATCACCGCACCACCCACTGGAAGAGGATATCATCTGTCACAGCATATAACCTCAACGCGTTTCGTCCTTTCAAATTTATCTGGAGGATTCATCTGGACTTCATCTGGAGGATATTTATAGGACCCATTTGTCCTGTTCCATGGCCAAATTACATTAATTTGTCTCTGCTATTGGTTTTCCAATGCTTTCACCTGAAGCTAGAGTCTTTAATTGACGTGCCATTTAACCTGGATGAGGTGGAAACTGCACTTAAATCCTTCCAAGGTGGTAAGGTTCTAGGCAATGACGGCATACCTATTGAACTGTATAAAAAGCATGCTGGTGTATTTGTCCCTAGGCTGTTGGCATTGTTCAGTGATTTTTATGAGGGTGGTGTATTCCCATCCTTTATGTCTTAGGCCATTATAATTTTCCTGCCAAAGCCTGGGTAAGATTCTAAGTCTCTTAATGCTTATCGACCGATTTATTTTATCCCTACTGATGCCAAAGTCCTTGCAAATACTTTTTGTTTGTTATTACTTTAATTGTGCATCTGGATCAGATCTGATTCATGCTCGGCAAATCAAGCTCCATTGACCTTAGGCATCTCTATACTTATTTACAGGTCTCCAAAGATGTCGAGTCTGCTTCGGTCATTGTGTCGTTAGACGCGGCAAAAGCCTTTGACTCTGTGGAGTAGCCCTACTTGTGGGAGGTCATGTTCAGTATGAGAGTAGGACCTGTTTTCCTGAAGTAGATCCAGCTCCTATATGATAGACTTAGCACCAGGATGGCTGTTAACGGTTTTGTGTCTTCCCCTGTCCCGTGGTACTAGGCAGGGATGTCCCCTATCTCTTGCTTTGTCTGCCCTGGTGATAGAGCCGCTGGCTTGTATTCTTTGGGTGCTCCCTGATTTTTAGGTAACCAGCTTGGGAATAAAATTGACACAATTGCTTTATTTTCTGACGATTTACTTTTATTTCTTCGTGATTATAGGATGACGCAGCCAGCAGTTTTGCGTGTCATGGAGGTATTTAGTGGAATCTCTGATCTCACTACCAATTGGGGTAAATCCTCCATAATGCCACTGCGAGGGCCTCCTCCTGCTATTCCCGGAGTTGGATTTGCCATTGTGCTGGGTCCCAAAGTTTAAATATCTGGGGGTTTGGATTTCTAATAACTCAGAAGAGTTCATCACTCCGAATTCGACGCTGCTATTCTCTTGCATGACAAGATTACCTCTTAGAGCAAGCTTCCACTCACAGTTACGAATAGGATGAATTTCTTTAAAATGGCGGTGCCACTTAAATTTTGCAGCAGTCCCTGGTGTACATCCCTGCCCCCTTATTTCGTGAATTGAATAGTATGCTTTTGTCTTTAATATGGGCGGGCAAACTGTCTCGGATTCTATTGAAGGTGCTCACCAGGTCTAGGGTGGGTGGCAGCCTATTGCTTCCACAAGTTCTATTATCTTGCTGCTCAGCTGTCACATATTCGGTCATGGCTGAGTTGACTCCTTGCCTGCTCTTTTAGTTCCGCAGTCGACTCTTAGACATACTCCCCTACAAGCCTTGTTAGGTGGTAAGATTTTTAATCACAGCCCTACTCATTCAAGCAGTTAAGATTTGGCGCGAGGTGCACTTGTTACTCCAGTTTACTGACCTTGACCCTGACACCCCTTTGTGGCATTCTGGTAGGCTTTCTGAATTGGATGCTCTTTCGGTGAGACAGGTTTGGGATGCTAGGGGTGTTGGTATAGTGGAACAACCATATTGTGATGGCGTAACTTCTGAAATCTTTTGTGCAATTGAAGGAAGAGTTTGGTTTCCCAACCACCTATTTTTATAGATTTTTGCAACTCAGACACACCCTTACTGCTCAATTTCAAGCCCTTACAGCTCAATTTCAGGATGGCCCCCAACTATTACCCTCTCCCCTGTGAAACAGTTTGTGCTAAATTCGGGATCAGTGAAATCTGTATCCCTTGCATACTCTGTTTTGTTGTCCTCCCATCGTAACGATGCTCTGCCTGCATTGTTACATGGTTGGGAAAACATGCTGGGGACCCTTAGTGATGAGAAATGGGATGCAGCCCTGGTATATCACTGTAGGGCTACCATATCTATCAGATTTCAGCAGATCCAGTTATTTCTCTTGCACAGAACGTATTTGACTCTAGTTTGCCTGGTACCCTTTGGAGACCGGCATTCTGACCTTTGTCCCAAGTGAGGGTAAATACCCGAGGGACCTTCTGGTATTTATTCTGGAAGTGTTCTGTGGTTCAGTTATTCTGGTCTCAGGTGAAATCTGCAATGTCTAATTCTGATATTCCCCTTATGGTTCTTACACCAAACTTCTGTACTCTGGGAGCAAGGGAGGATGATGAAATGGACCGTTACAGTCTTCAATATGCTACAAATTTATGTGCACTGGCTAAAGTCTGTCTGGCCCGTTCATGGATGGTTCCTTCTGGCCCAGACTTCTCAGCGTGAGTTGCATTGGTAAATGTTACAGTGGAGCATGAGTTTTATATGTATCTCGCTCGCAAGACAATATCTAAATATGACTTAGAGACAACAGATGGTTGGAGTCCACTTATGCATCGTCAGCCCCCTCTATATAGCCCACTATGTATATCTGTCTGTTATTTCTTTCCTTGTTTTTTATGCCTTTAGTCAGGTGGTATTCCGTGTGTGGCCCTCATTTATTTATTCTGACTTGACTTTATTTTATATAATTTTGTTTTCTGTTGTTTTGTTTAGTTTTGTTTTCTTTTTATATTATATGTAAATTGATATATGTTTATCTGATTTACCAACAGTGCGTTTGCTCTTTGTACTGGGATTGATTAAAGACCTGTTTATATATTTAACCATTTTACTGTATATATATGAGGCCAACTGTATTTTGTACTGATACTCACCAATTCTTTATAATATACTGAGTGCTGATCTGTACTGTTGAGATCCTATGGGCCAAATGTAATATAGTGACAGTTTAGAAAATGTGACACTTTTTAAACTCTACCAATGTAATAGAGTCTGAGGACAGGCAAACCTGCATGTTTTTAGACTCAAAACACAAAAAAACTCACAATTTAAACTCTTATTCAGATGTTTTCTCATTTTGAAGATAAAACTCGACCACAGTGAGCGTTTACTGTTAAACTCTCACATTTTCTAAACTCTCACCCTATTACATTTGACCCTTTGTGTTTCTTTTAATTGAATGTTCCGGGTCCTGTGTTGCCCTTGTCTTTGCATATCAGACTGTTGGTCTTTATGCTATGCTATTGGTGGTTGTTTTAAAAATACTTTATTAAAAGAAGAAAAAAAAAAACAATACCATACAATTATTTCGTTCATAGCGCCCAATTATATATTTATTTGTTAGTCATTGACAATATACGTCTATGTCTGGATAGTGTTATTATCAATGATAAAGGCACATTTATCATATAACATGCAATTGAAACCAGAAGCAAATACAAACTTGCACGCTATTGTATAATATGCTAATGTCACCGGAGGCGTCTTCTGTAAGTAGCCACCTCCTGCCATCTTCTGTGATCCGATGGGCTTTACAGAGAATATTTGTCTATTCACATCAGTCCCTGCCCCAGTGGAGCTTACAATCTATGTTCCCTATCACATGCTCACACACATACACACTAGGGCAGCACAGAAGGTGCAATGGTTAGCTTTAATGCCTCACAGCACTGAGGTCGTGGGTTTGATTCCCACCACAGCCCTAACTGTGTGGATTTTGTATATTCTCCCTGTGCTTGCGTGGGTTCCTCCTGGTACTCTGGTTTCCTCCCACACTCCAAAAATATACTGGTAGGTTAATTGGCTCCCAACAAAGTGTGTATAGGGACCATAGACTGTAAGCTCCACTTGGGCAGGGACAGATGTGAATGGCCTACTGTTCTCTGTAAAGCGCTGCGGAATATGTGTGCGATATATAAATAACTGGTAGTAATAATAATTATAATTTTATTGGGGCCCAATTAACCTACCAGTATATTTTTGGAGTGTGGGAGGACCCCGGAGCACCCGGAGGAAACCCACGCAAGTACAGGGAGAATATCTTCAAACATCAGAGTTGCATGCAAACCATCGGGTTTACAGACAACTCTGAATCAAGCCCTAGGTTCAAATAGATCTAAATGTCAATTGTCTTCCCCAAAGATCAATTGGGATTCTGCTTTCATGCTGCGGACTGATTGCAAATATCATGTATCACGACCTGATTGTACTTGTGCTAATGTTCCCACTCACCCTAGAGATGGATGCATTACAATGTTTGGTTTGCATGTTCAGTAGAGAAACACGTACTTTGCGTTTACGTCCAACTCTTCATTATTTTGTTGTGTACAGTAACCTAGAGTTGACTGTTCAGTGAGGTACAGTATATAAACACAGAAAAGAGAAGGAAAGTACTAAAATGTTCCTTAAAGAGCAAAAGTTTTGTGGCTGTTTGTAATGGAAGTTGTGTTGTTTATTTCCAAGATGTGACCACATAAAGAGATATCTACAAAGGGAATCGGTATGTAATACCGCTGGCCGCATGGCCGGCAGTTCGATTCCCGGCAGCGTCAGGCCAACAGTAGAACAGATCCCGGCAGCGGCAGCCCGACAGCGCTGGAAATCGACCCTAGGTAAGTATTAACTAACCTACCCCCCCTAACCCTCCCTTAGGGGTGCCTAACCCTAACCTCCCCCCCAAGTGCCTAACCCTTATCCCTCCTCTAAGTGCCTAAACCTAACCCCCCCCCCCTTCCCCGCTGCCTAAACATAAGTTCCCCGGAGGGGGTGCCTAACCTCCTCCCGGGGGTGCCTAACCCTAACCTCCCGGAGGGGTGCCTGATCCTAAATCCCCCCTGGGAGCCCTAAACCTAACCTTCCTCCCCCCCGCGCGGCTGTCCGCATGCGGCGACCGGCATCCCTTAGGCCGGGAGCCGGTCTCCCGGCGCCGGTGAAATGAGCGCCGTCTACATCTAGACGCCGGGCATTTCACCCTCGCCGTGATATGATAGTCGGGAAGCCGGCTGTCGGTATAATGTCAGCTGGCTTCCCAATTGCACCCCCTACAAAGCAGTACTATGATGGAGAGTACATACACTCTAGTACACATGGGCCCTGATTCAGACCCACTCGCGAGCGGCTGTCCGCTCGCAAGTGGGTCGATGTTCTGCACTGAGCATGCGCATGACGGAGGGAGCTCCGTCGTGCGCATGCGCCAGACGCGACGAGCGAAATAAAGTCCTTCGCTCGTTGTGTCTGATCAAAGGGGGCGTGCTGTCGATCTTGATTGACAGCACGCCCCCTTTGGTGGGCGTGCCGGGGGCGTGCCTCCCTGATGGGGGCGTTCCCACGGGAACGCCTCCCGTCAGAAGCCGGCCCACTGACATCACTAGTGATGTCAGTGGGAGTGATTTTGGCTCTGATAGAGCCAAAATCACTCCGGAGCTTGCAGTTGAAAACCTCAACCGCAGGCTCCGGCTCGCAGTTTCGATGGTCGCGATGGTCACGGCCATCAAAATGCACGCTCGTATAGGCTGTGGGTGGTGACCCACAGCTATACGAGCGTCCAGGAGGACGCTCCATTTTTATGGAGGGCGGCCCTCATTCAGAGCGTGCGGCTCTGAATGACAGCCATTGTGTTTTTGCTTTGTATAGAAAAGGGTGTTTTCTGAAAAGTTTGCAAACCCAACCAAAGTTGTTATTTAATTTATAGAATTTTAGGGATTTTACATTATTTGTTTGCTTAATTTAGTTGGCTTTATATTATTTTTAAGTGTTATCTTTTAATTTGGGGGAGCTGGGATTGGAGAAAACTTGTCATTACATAGGAAAAAGAAGGGAATGAAACATAGAGGGGTTGTGGGAGGAACCCAAAGAAAATCTGGCTCAGATAAATGCTTAAACTCTACAGAGGAGAGGTTGAGAGTGGATGACACAGTGGCGGGGCAAGCAGGGGGGTTCGAAGGAGTGTTTGAAGCTTTAGAGGCCATGTGAGACTCCGAAAAAAAACTAGATCTATTCTTGCAGATTCCAGCCATCCTAATCATGCTCTTTTTGAGAAATTGCCATCTAATAGGCGCTTGCACAATAGCTTCTTTCCTGCTGCAGTGCGTATATTAAACGGTTAACTCAAATTATTGATAAATGGTGTTTAAATAATAGTGTAATTGCTATCTGTTTTATTATGTGGTAAAATGCTGTTTGTTTGTTTTTTCGCTGACATCACTTGTGCTGACAATGACAATAAAGGATTATTATTATTAAAAGTGCGAGGGTTGAGTGTTCCATAGTTGTGGAGCAGTGCCGGAGAAGTCTTGGAGCCGGGAGTGAGAGGTGGTTATTACAGGGGAGGCAGCAGTGGTGTATCTATAATGGGTGCAGTGTGTGCGGTGCACACGTGCCCCCGGGTCCAGGGGGGACCCCACACCGCACACACTGCACCCATATTATTTTAGACTTGCCTGTCTGTGGTCCCACGTCGAGTGTCTGCGCTGCTCAGAACACCGAAAAATGGCCGTCGCAGCCATTTTCCAGTTTTCACTAGAGTGTGCCTGGAGTCCACTACGCATGTGCAGAACACCAGAAAAATGTCCAACGCAGCCAAGCGCCTTAAGTAAATAGCTGCAGCATCGGATCCTCTGCGTTAACATCGGACATCTGAGTAACCCTCAGGTTATTTAGGATGTCTAGTAAAATCACTCTTCCAAGGCCAGTAAAGCTGCCTTCAAAAACTAAGCCATTGACTTCAGCAAACCCAAAAAACGGACCCAACATCCCCCCGTTTTCTCACAAGCGCTTCCTGTCACCTACCCCAAACGCCAGCAGCATGTCAATCATGCTGCGTTTGGGGCGCTTCAACTGACGTCACAAACCAGATCGGCATATGTGCCGTGCGGCTCTTGCGCATGCGCAGATCATTAAACATTGGAGATTTGTGTAAATATCGGATTTACATAAATCTCTGAATCATGGCCAATGTTCCAGAGATGGAGACTGCAGGAGCTGGAGGCTGTGAGGAGTGACGGAGATAAAGGTCAAGGAACTGAACTGATGAGATTGTGATGTTGTCAACAGTGAGGGGGCATGGAGATTCAAGAGCATTGCATTTTGGACATATTTAGCTCGTGAAAGAGTTGGGACATTGAAGGGGAGATGATGGAGAAAGAGTTGGATATCTGGATTGGAGGGGGCTTAGTAGAGTTGAGATGGTGCTGGACTCACTGAAAGCAAACACCTTTTTATAATATAAATTAATTTGTTTCATTATTTTGTTTTAAAGTGCGATATATAGGCTCTAGCAAGTCTATTCTATTTCTGTTTATGTTATCAGTGTATGTTAGCTTACTATTTTTTTTGCAGAATATACTGGTGTTTTATAAATAAAGTATGATGATCTATTAATGACTAATAGACAAAAAATCCTCTGTAGCATGAAGTTCTGCAACTGGGCAGCCTGTTTAATGATCTGAGGTTTGGCATGTAGGATGGTCTTGCAGAAATGTCATTGTGTGCACAGACATTCAAGGAAACTACAGTGAAATAAGTGCCGCAGTTCCTTCTCATCTCCCTAATGCTGTACCAAAATATTTTAGTTTGTAGGAGAAAAACATATCTTTGAATAGCACCAAATGCTATGCTATGGAAGTCTGACTATAATAAGGAATTCTGCCAATGGTTGTGCCACAGCCCACAGCTGTTCTGGCATCATATCACATCAGTGTTTTGTTCACTTTGTCCCATTAAGCAATGCATACACTTAGTTGCACACATCATACAAACAAATTTGTGCAAGTGCCGTGATCCAAGAAAACGACTACTGCATGCTCTGTTATTATTAATAGATCATTCATGTTGTGCATTGCTGGTTTCTTCTGTATAAACAAAGGGGGAATTCAACAAATTACATTTCTTGTAAGTGGGTTAAACATTTTTTTTTTTCATTACTCTGTCTTTTAAAACAACCACTACCAGTCCCTGTATGTATTCACTTTGGCATCCTCCTTTTATAAAACAAAAAGTATTATGGGTAGTTTATAAAGGTTGTCCAAAACATATTACCTCTAAGAGCACTCTCATGGCAAATGTTTTCCATGCTCAACTGTATCTAATAAAGGGGAACAATACTTGGCATAATGTTATACATCCTCTCAAGAACAAGTGAAGATAGATGTGGTTTTACCTCTTTCAATTTTCAGGACCATGCAGCCTGATCGTGATCCTGTGACAACATACCCCAACCCCTCACACCACAATGCTTTTACAACTGCTCTTGCCACTAGGGCATGTCCAAGCTATTGTATTTTGAGAGGAGTATACAAAAAGAGAGTTATGGGGAAGACACTGGAAGAATGGTACTATACTGACCGATCAGCACTGCAGGCAGTCTTATGCTAGGCATACTCTGTCCAATTATCGACCCAATCAGCCGATAATCAGTTAACCAGAGCGACAATTTATTTAACAGTGCATTGCAACGGCCGATCAGTAATTATCGGTCTGTCAGACATGGAAAATCATACAGCATGTCCGATAATCGGTCGTCCGCGTCTGACAATGTATGCGCTGCCGCTCTTGACCACCCTACAATTTCCTTGTTCATTAACAAGGGAAGAAAGGAGAAATGTCTCCTCCCCAGGGAAGGAAAGCAGATATCGTGACCATACACTGTGACATATATCACAGTGTATGGCCACGATATCTGATGGGATTCAGCTTGTCAGATAAAAGGTCTGTCGGTCTGACAGACATTATATCTCACAGTGTATGCCCAGCATTAGAAACACCGTCATAGAAAATAGTTTAGCTCACTTATTCTGAATTCTCAGCACCTAATTTGTCTTAATCGGGATGTGGTTAATATACCTGCATCCCAGCAGATGAAATCCCGGCGCCGTAATGTTACTACCCAGCCACAAGACCAACGCCGGAATACCAACAGTAGGTGACATGCCAACGCCGGAATCCCCACAGCCGGGATGCTGAACATAAGTATAGCGGGGCTGTTTAGGACTTAGCCGATTTGGGAGGATAAAGGGTTAGGTATAGCCATCACGTGGGGGGACTAGGGTTAGGGGAGGTTTAGGCACCAAGGGCGGAGGGTTAGTTTTAGGCACTAACGGGGAGGGCTAGGAAGGGATGGGGGGAGAGTTAGCGTATGGATGTAGGAACAGAGGGTTAGGGGTAAAATGGGGGAGTGTTACTATACTAACCTGACCCTTGTCGGGATTCTGAGCAATGGGATGCTGTATATTGACAGCAGGCATCCCGAATGCCGGGATTTCTAACCCATTTCATCTTAATCTGCAGGGATTTCAGGTGTGTACAGTTAAAATGTGTGTTAAATAAGAGCACCTTTGCAAATAGCATACATAGAAATTGGGAGCCTTATACAGAGCTGGGCTGAAAACAGCCATATGTGTTCAGTATCGCATACACAGAAAGCAAAAGGGAAAATGCATCATCAGAGTATGTGCGCCTTAAGGTGTGCCCGCACTCTCTCCATGCGCTTGGTTTAATACCATTTATAGTCATCCGTGCAATCTTGCACTAGCCCTATAATAGATCCAAAATAAAAAAATTTAGTTACGCTTACATCCAACACTGCACAGCCCACAGTTGCATTGATGCACCCTCACTAAACTTTATCTACGTGAGAACCCAGTTATGTCTCTTCTTTCAAAACTAGAGATGCAACTGAAATGCTGAAGACTCCACATCCCCTTTACTTGGGTGCGCTCAGTTCCAGTGCAGAAAAGCAGCAGATACACTCTGCAAGCAGTCGTCGGTTAAAGTCTGCATCAGGCCTTGTTTATATTCATATCTTGGATTTTCTTTTTCTTATGATAACGAACGGATGCCAGAACCATCGCTGACTCCTTTGTTTAAATATCTAGTGTTGTGAATTCCTTCTTCATCTTCTCCAAACTCTGCTACATTACCAAGTGGCACCATGCATTGCTGGCTCCAGACACGGAATACAGCTGGAGCAAGACAATGAGAGCAGCGAGCTGCTGTCCTGACTTAATCAGCTGCAGAATTTGTAAACTGCACGTGTCATAGCTTGAAATGTTAGCCCTTTAGTAGGAGCCTGAAAAGGTTAGATCTGATAAAAGCTGTCAGCAGAGGAGGAAAGTGATTTATGAGGATGTAATGACACAAAAATGCCTCATTTATCACTCCTATGCAGATAGGTTAAAGTCTTCATGTCATTCTTTTAAAAACTGGACTGCTTAGAATTGTCAAAATAGGTGCTTAATTACCCTTGTGCCTTTCATTCTGAATTACTTTCATTTCAATTTTGGTCATTTTCGCTCAGATTAATTTCCAAAATTTTCATATGGTTTTACTTAAAGACATTCATATTTCAGATTTGTGCAGTTGTGTATTACCAGACTGTTTGAAGTTTTATTAGCTTAAGCTGTTGAGGAGGGGGCACAGAGTCTGTGCTAGTTAAGTCCATTCCCAAGTTTATATTTTGCTACAAGATAAATGGGGTGTAGAAACAGAAATCATTTTGTTGTCAAGTTTTTCCTTTCTTTTCTAATAGAAAATTATTTTCTCCCAGTTGGCACAGTTGTTTTTGAGCGGCATCCAAAGATTATTCTTTATTTCAAGTGAATGAATATCACAAAATTATGAAAAAGTAGATTTTGCTCTGTTTGTCCTGTCAAGTGAAACGAGTATAATCCCATAGCTGGGAACGGCTTTGTTAAAAAGTTATTTATCATTTTCCAGTCATGGTTGCTTGGATCAATTTTATGAATCGTGGACAACTGACTCTTGGATCACACGGGTGGGTTGTCCACTATTCATAAAATTGTTAGCCCCAAGCAGTGGATGTAGGTTATATGGTCACACGTGGTAATAACCTACAGAACTCTTTGCTTGTTTTCTGGTGCCATAACATTGGGGTGTGCATTTTCCTGCCATGCTTTTAGTGCAGTCATTCACTTACTGGACAAGGTTAATGCCAGTATTGTAGTGTTGTGATGGGTGTCTTAGGATTTTACCTTGCCCCAGCGTGCATTAAAGGTGCTTTATTGATTGGTATCTCTGAAGTCATTGGAGTACACTGAGCTATCTTTATATTATTATCATCATCATGTTCATAGCTTTACGTGTGCTTTGTGACGTGATGTGCTGGATGTAACTATTAGAACATTGTTTTGCAAAAAAAAAATACTTTTCTTAAGGCAACCTAACAGCCCAAGTTTTAAGGATGTCCATGATTGAGCACAGATGGCTAAATCAAAATTACAGCGGTACTAATTCAGGCACCTGTGCTCGAAAATGGATATCCTTAAAACCTGGACTGTTAGGGTGCCTTGAGGTCCGAGTTTGGAAAATACTACATTAGATTATGGATAGACTGCTGTCATAAAAAAGGTGTATATGGTCAGCAACAATACGCAGGTAGAGGGTGGCTTTTTATCAATGCTTGATTGCTATTAAGTGGCTTATAATGTGCCAAGAAAACACTCCCCACACCATTATACCACCATCCTGAACCATCGATACAAGGCAGAATGGATCTTCAGAACTGCCGCTCAGTTACTTTTTGTTGTCTGTACACTGCAGACTGTTGTGCTTGAATATCCCAAGAGATCAGCAGTACCTGAGATACTCAAACCACCCTGTCTGACACCAACAATCAGTACACTGTCAAACTCACTTAGATCACATTTCTTCCCTTCTTATGGTTGCTCTGAACAACAACTGAACCTCTTGACCAAATTTGCACGATTTTGTGTACTAAGTTGCTGCTGCATGCTTGCCTGATTAGAGCTCTGCATTAATGAACAAATGTACATAATTATTTGCCCCACTGAGGGTATATGTAAATGTGTTTGTAAATATAGTACTGTGTATGTATGTATGCAGAAGTTCAATGAAATGAAAAAATAAATAATAAATCTGGAGAACTCATGTTTTTGTAGGGAAAAAAGCCTATACTATTTGATCCCCCTGCATACCTTCAGCAGCACAGAACTGTGCTGTACTAAAACGTTGTAATTACAGGTTAGGAAGAGGAGAAAGCTGCACTGTCTCTTACCATGCGATCTCTCAATTGTTCTGTGAGGAATAAAAAGAGCATTCAGGCATGCTGGAGAATAACTGTCAGAAATCTTCGGCACCCGGCTCTTTGTGAGGCTTTTAAAGACCTTTCAGGGAATTACATTTAATTAACACAAAAATAAGTGGGAGAATGAAAGAACCCTCGTTTCAGGGAAATGCAAAGTGTTATAAAATTTCATAATGTTAATACATTAGTAATGTAACCAGAATAGGCGACAGAGGAGAAGTGATGATGTTTGACTCGCACGGTACTTATTAGAGAAATATTTGTCTTCCTTTTTACTTTTTTATGAAGGGTAACTTAATGTCTCTAATGCTTTGCCTTTTTATCCCCGTCTCCATTGTGGAAATTACAAATTGAGCTTGTGACATAGTGGATCATCTTTCTTTGCTTGAAAGTGCTGCATGGACTTGTATCTGCTCAATTCAGGGAAATACTGGATTTTCCTCTAGGAGAATAGATCTTCTCTTTCATGCGCGCAGCCCAGACTTTACCTCTCACGGTGTAATTTATACTGAAGTTCATTTTTCTGGCAACGGTTCCAGGAACCGGGCGTATGAAACTTCTTCTCATCACACAAAGATCGTAACCCAGATTTAGCCATGTTGTAATTACACTTAAATATTAGCTTTTATAACGTCTTCAGCAATGTTGTAAGTTCAGGACGCACTACTAATACTTGGGTTACTGGGCTTTTTAAGTTTTTACTGCAACTTTCAAATCGTACATTTCCAGTTTTCAGTCTTGATTGCAGCCCATAAATTTATATTTTTAGGAATGGCCCCACTTGTACAGCCCATCCGTACACAGTCAACAGACCTCTACCACATCTTCCTTGCATATTTACATTTTTTGGACACTGTTAAATCTGAGTATAATTTAGAATTTCATGTAAACACTAGAAGCAAACGTATGATATCTACTTTTATCTAGGTAACGTACAAATGTAATAATTTTTTATTGTATTATTGGAGCTCTAGTTGTATTTTTTTTTCTTTGATTGTTTTTTCACTTTGTTGCTTCTTAGTCTGAATTGCCTAATCCTTTCCACTACATTTCAAACCAAAGGTTGTAGTACTATTTATATTGGTGATGGGCAACAGGCATCCCTGGGATCCTATGTGGCCTTCCGAGCCTTAACTTGCAGACGCTATCTCCTTGCTGCTTTAATGCCATAATTTTATTTTGTAGCTAGTAATGCTTATTTAAAAGGTCTACTGATATATTATTACAGATAGGTGTATTTTCATTGATTAAATGTATTACATTTACTACTGACATCAAGAGGGGAATCCAATTAGCCCCATGGCTAATTACCTATGCCGGGAGATTTAATCAGCGGGGTTTACTCTGCATGTTAAACAGCAGAGATGCACTTTTCCCTGCAGCTTCAGTAGCTGCAAGAAAAAAAGTCAGTGAGAAAAGGCAGCGCACGGGGAAAATGCATTGATTCCGTAGTTTGCGCGGATCAGTAGGTTATATCGCGTGTTAATCCCAGGTTTACCGTGCGGGAAAATGCTGTTTAATTCAATAGCATTTCCATGGATGGTGCAGGTACTTAGCTGCGGGGTAAACCTCGCAGCTGATTGAATTCCCTCCTAAGACATTAGGCAGTCCACAACCCTTTTGAAGGTTAGTGGACTGCCTAATGCGGCCCTCGAAGTGCATTAGGTTGCCTCTCACTGATTTACATGATAGTTTTGTGTACAATGTATGGTGCAAGATGTGTCATAAACGAAGATGTGTTGTGCATGTGTCTTGTAGTAACATAAAGGACCACAGTACATACACACAAAAAAGAAAGAAATTATATCTTTACCAATAAATATTTCTCTGACTGCTGAATGATACTCTGCTCTCTGACAATACTGACTACTTCCGCTGTACTTGCTAAACAGGAATCTCTGCCCAGGGTTCTTGATAAATAGGATAAAATGGGTTTTCTCCCTATGATAAATAGGCTTTTTAGACTTTGTTTCTAAGAATAATGACGAGATTATACTCTGTAAACAAAAGCATGAAACCTTAACAAAAACAAACAAACCTTAATTAACCTTTAACTTTAGTGGAGTGTGCCATATTTACTGCTCTGCCGGGAAATATCACCTATTGACATGGGTGGACTAATGTCTTTAATGGAAACAATTTACATAAATAATTAAAGCTTGACAATGTCACTGTAAATAAGAAATAGTTCAGGAGTTTTTGTTTTTTGTATTTTTACTATAAAAACAATAAAAATACATGGTCTTGAAAGCAAGTTATGTAATATATAAATTTATATACCGGCCATTTTATATGAGAGGACACTAAAATTCTGCTCTGTAACTAATATTAAATAAAACCAAATCAATGCATGAAAACATCTGTCTGTGATCATGACTGCAGCAAATGTATATCATTAAAGATGAAATCATTGCAATTTGACAGTTACATTTCTAGATATTTATAAGAAATCAAATTGAAATTTAAGGTTCATAGAAAAAATGTACATTGAAATAATTAGAATTAAACTGGTAGCATAATGCACAAAAGCAAACATATATTAAAGGGCACCTATATTCACTTCAATTAGTTATGCCTAATGTAACTATTACATGGGCTATATAATTAATGAGTATTATGGCTGCTTATTATATACATCAGCATTAGTTGGGATTGTGAATTTCCTGTCTTTTGTATTTGTTTTATATTCTAAATAGCTGGAGGTGCTGCTTCCTTTTAAAGAAGTGGCACAGTTGGGCACCTCACAGTGTATGCCATTCATGCTCTGTCTGCACTACACATTGGCCAAGCGAATGTGGCATGGTCTTGTTCGTTTGCTGACAAGTACCCGATCACATCACTTATGTAAAAGAATAAACTTCCATCTGAATGCCTTTGGGCCGTTAATAAACCATTTGCACGTATATAATAGAAGCTGCCACGGCGCAGGACCCAAGTTAGCCAACTTTTAAATCCATGGCTCACTTTTCAATTATGTATATGTTGGTATTATTTACATAAGTATAATAATGAATGTGATTCACTCATGGATCTATGTGAAGTATATTGTTTTTAATATGCTTATAATGTTAGGAAATTAGATACTTGGTCAAAACAGTATTAAAATATGAGTACAGTTTATTAGCTGGTAGTATAAATTACTTTAGTAAAGATAGGATATGGAAGACCTGCCTAAAATGTCACAGGAACCCATTTTTTGGATCACAACTCTTTGAAACCCACATCCATCCTGTGGCGTATCTATAATGGGTGTGCAGTGCACACAGGCCACCCTGGACCGCACACCCTGCACCCATTTAGTATACTTACCACTGGAGTCCTTTGTCGGTGCTGCCGAAATCACCAAGAACATAACATAGTTGCCATTTTCCTGGAGATTTATGCATACACAGTACAGAAATCACCGAAACAACTTTGGAACAATTCCTTTATGACACAAACTCTAATTCTAGTGGCTACAGTACACTACTGGCAACTTTGGGGCTGGGTACTGGATGCCAGCAGTCAGAATACCGACAGCGGCATCCTGACAGTCAGAATACTGACCCAACTAGGTTAGTACCCTAATATTTACCCTCCCCTCCCGCAGCCTAACCTTCCCCTCCCGCAGCCTAATCCTCCCCTCCCGCAAGCTTAACCCTAATCCTCCCTCCCTGCTGCCCAACCCTCCCACTAGTGTCTAAACCTAACCCTCCCCCTAACCCAAATACCGTCAGGATGCTGGTGCCAGGATTCAGACTTCTGTTGGGATTCTGGCGCAATTATTTTGACCACTGGCATCCCAGCCGCCAGGATTTCCTAACATTGTATGCGACTATGATCCGAACAAGACGCTAAATTTTATTGAAACAGTATGAAAGACCGGGAATCTCTACCTATTGTGGAGCATCTAAGTCGCGCCATAGGGCGTAAAAAGATAGAGAAATGAGGGAGGAATTAACATTTCATACATAGCTGATGTCATATCAAATACTTTCTGCATAATGTTTTGCCAATTTAAACATCTAGGCCATGCACTCTCTTTTGCGAAGCACAGCCCCATTTTTTTTTTCAATATTCCGCAGATGAAACTCTGAGATCATTCATCTTTTCCCTGCCTAAGTTAATTTGACCATTCAGTTTGATGGCACAAACAAAGCATTACATTCAAATTAATCTTGTGCAATTGATCTGGCTACAAACCTAACATCATTTTAGCAATGGGGGGGGGGGGGGGGTGCATAATGGTGGGTTTCGTTCTGATCGGAATGAAATAGTACACACATGTGACCAATATGAGTGAGTACAAATGAACACACTTTATTTACAAGTAACAAACAAACAAACAACATACAAAGTATACAGTATACTCAACTTTTGTCTATGTATTTAGATGACACCGGTAAATCATCATCTTCAGCATAAGATGTACTTCATCTTATCTTCTCTCTGGGGAGCCCTCGTTTTCCAACGCCCAGATAATTCAATTTACATTGCAGGCACCTCTTCTGCAGAGTCTTAGGTCCATACATGAGCTAATGGATCCTTTGTGTACCTCCTGGTTTTTATACCCTAAAATGGGGTGTTGGCTTGCCGGATATTAAGCCCATATCAATTACATACAGTGCTAGGTATCAAGCACTCATTGGTCCAGCATAGCATTGACCAAACTTATCTCTATTGCACATGCTCCGTAAGCACTAAGATGTTCAGACAAAGAGAATACAGTAATGACGTATCCTAATGTCTGGAGATGAACTCTATTTCAAGGCTCCTTTATATAGAGTCTGGACATCACTGTTAATTACCCATAATGCATAGCATCTCTACAAATCTTAGAGTGGAATGTGGTTCACTACTGATAAGAACATGTAGGCTATGAATGGCTCATTATACTTATAGTTGTAGAAATGGCAGGTGGGAGCTAGGCCTCAATTTATGTCTTCTTTGACCCCAAAAGGTCATTTGACCATTCTATGGTAAAACAGCAACTGTATTAAGACAATCTCATTTCAAACCTCAAAGAGGCCTATCAAGGGGTATAGGTGTGTGTTACAACTTATATGCCTATGTAGAAATTAACTATTTCACCACTGGTAACATTCCACCCTTTGATTTCTACATATCAATTATAAGGAACATGATCCCCATTGCATAATCTAAACCTCCATTGAACTTTCTCTACTTATCCTAACACACTATGTAACAACATATAATATAACAAGGTTAGTACTATGATTACATATAACAAATAATATAAAATCACTAAAGCAACATTTCCATTCAGGACTTGACCACTCTGGCTGTATTGCAGAATCCTGGCAATAAGCATCACTGAACTCTTGTTTCATTTCTAACTCTCTCTCTATATATATATATATATATATTCCTATATATCATGTGAATATTCTAATAAAACAGTGAAGAATACATATGATTATATCAAATATATCAGTTACTTATAAGATAATAATATCAGTAAAGTAAAGCAAAGTTCAGTTCAGTTCAATGACATCTTGAAAAAGTCTTGAGAATATTGGTGAGTGTGGATCCAACCAATATAAGGCACAAGTTCAGTCTTGCAGAATACACATAGATGTATGTAATGGCTGTGCTGTCAGATCTTATAACTCTTTTGTCTTCGTGGACTCTCTCCTGTATAAGAAATCACTCTCAGGTCATCGCCATCTTAGACACACCTCCAGCGACGTTCTCTCACCTCCAGCGACGATCATCAATCTGTTGGCTTAGACAAAGAAACAGTGTGAGATAAACCATAACAACAAAACAAAATAAACATTTACTTATCCTGCTGCAATTATCTCTTACACTTGTCTCTATTCTCTTCCTACTAAACATTTATTCACAAGAACCTTATCATAAGTGTTTGTGTCTGTGTACCAGATATCTTACTTAAAAGTTCAACCTTTTACCACCCTCCGGTTAACAAAATATATATGTACTGTATACAGCCTGCTCTAAACACCCAACATTGTATATATATGAACATTCCTGTTTCCTAAACAACACATTCACTCATTCAATCATACTGATGTCAGTTTTGTGAATGGTATGAAGCATAGAAAACCCAATACACTCCATGTTTCTGTAAAATGGGCGTCTTTCTCTGCTTGAATCTTCTCAGACATCCCATAATATCAACAAATCAGTCTGTGTCACATGTTCAGGAAAGTCTCTTATCTTGTATCACTCTGCTTGAGACAACTTCACTCCTGACTGACAGTGTTCTGTAGCTGTTCAGTACAACACTCGTCCTCCATTTTCTTGGTGGCAAACGATGAATTCAAATTGCCAGACTTGTGCAGTCATTTCACAGTAAATTATGCCTTCAGTAGCAAGCAAGGTAGGCCACATGTCCTGCTGTTGGCAAATGTAACAGGTTTTTGCAAAGTCTCTAACCATGGCTTGGATATAAGGAATCCCTTTGATTTGAGCTTGCTCGAATGCAGCGTCAGCTCCATCATGGCATAACAGTTCTAGCACCATCAGTGCTGTCTTTGCGGTGAATTGCACATCATGTTCTGTGCTCAGTTCACTTGTGCACACACCATTGAAGCTGTAGGTGTGTGTATCAGCATGTCCCACGTCGATCTTCCAGCTTTGGACAGCAGCAGTCCATGTAGACTTTGTATCAAATGTCCATTTCTCAGCGTGAAGACTTACAGGGCATCCAGTTTTGTCAGTGACTTGGAAAACAGTCATAGATGCAACAAGTTCGCTAGCCCCTTCTTCTGTCTGTCGGCTGTCAGCTTGTAAAGATAGCTGCTTTGCTTCAGCAATGGGCAACAAAAGTCCTGTGTGGGTGCAGATAGCACCATAGTCCATGAACCAATAATGCTCTCTGTCTTGGAAATCTTCCCACCACTGTGGAGCTGTGATCATAGAGAAATCCAGTATGGACACTTCAAACATTGGTTTAAATTTCACTCGGCCAGCAAGTAGTGCTTTGAACTCCTCAATCAGCATCAGAGTTTCTGCTGTTGTTGTTAGCAACTGTGTGTCTTTCAGCTGCTTCAAAACCTTTGGCTGGTAAGGCTTTGTAAGGAAATACATTGGGATGCGAATTTCATTACCAAACACAAAATCTGCAACTTTGTCACTAAACAAACCCACAATCAGTGTGTCTGTACTGCATGTATGCCCCTTGTGGTTAGTCAGTGTGTACCCACCAACCCCTCCTTCACAATGAGCAAGTAAACCATGAACATCATTTGCAATGGATGTTTCATTAGAAAACACATCTTGTTCACTTTTTGCATTTTTAAACTCAACAATAACACGTTGATCATGCCATGTAAATTTAATGTTGTCATGGGGGAAGTCTTCAGTCTCAGGGGCATGGTCATTAACTGAAATCCTGCCCATTTCCCACCCCTTGGCTTTGGGCAATGCCCATGTCTCATTGGGCAAGGCAAAAGGCATCATCACCACCCCTTCACTTAGCAACACCCCTCTGAATGGCCATGCAAACACATCTTTTTTTTCAATCAGTTCACAGTGAATGGCAAGCTGGACAGTCTTAGGCAATACATGCATACCATCATTCACCTCAAGAATATCACTAACCAATGGCATGTTATCAGAAACCTCATCTGCATTCAATTTTGAATCTGATTTCTGGACATATTCCTTGCATTCATGGATTTCAACATTTTGTTCACATTTTGTGAAATCAGAAAATTTAATCACACAATCACTGCTCTGATCAAATACATTTGCTGTAGTGTGAATACATTGTTTAATTTCTGTTTTAAGTTCTTTCTGGGTAACTTCACACACTTCTCTTTGTATTTCAAGCTCGCAAATTTCTACACTTTCTGTGTGTAATAAATCAGCACTTATATCTGCGCTAGCTGGCATCTCAACTCTCGCTTGTGGGGATTCCCTCCTCCCCCCTATGGAATTTCTTAAAGGCAAACTTTGAGAAATCTCAGGAACACATAATTGCAAAACTTCATCATCTGATGCAAAATCATTTGCTTTCAAAAACCTCATATCACTACATTGTAAAGGCGTCCCCAAACATGTTGGATTAAACTGAGATATTTTAACACATTTCTGAAATTTCATGAACTTATTCTGTAATCTACCCTTGGCATTTTTCACATGTTTCAAAAGTTTGCAAAACATTTTTTCTCAATTCTCTTTTTTTTTTAAAAGAAAAAGACAAAACAACATACAATGTGATTTAAGCTAAATCACAATTTTTTTTCTCATAGGAATGAGACAGAGAAAACATACACAATGCAATATACAGGTCAGCAGAGAAAAAACAAAACATCATTTTGCACTTTTTTTTACAGAATCAGTCAATTGGTCACAAACTAATTAACCCTTCCGATCCCACTTCTCGACACCAAGTGCATAACGGTGGGTTTCGTTCTGATCGGAATGAAATAGTACACACATGTGAACCAATATGAGTGAGTACAAATGAACACACTTTATTTACAAGTAACAAACAAACAAACAACAAACAACACTCAACTTTTGTCTATGTATTCAGATGACACCGGTAAATCATCATCTTCAGCATAAGATGTACTTCATCTTATCTTCTCTCTGGGGAGCCCTCGTTTTCCAACGCCCAGATAATTCAATTTACATTGCAGGCACCTCTACTGCAGAGTCTTAGGTCCATACATGAGCTAATGGGTCCTTTGTGTACCTCTGGTTTTTATACCCTAAAATGGGGTGTTGGCTTGCCGGATATTAAGCCCATATCAATTACATACAGTGCTAGGTATCAAGCACTCATTGGTCCAGCATAGAATTGACCAAACTTATCTCTATTGCACATGCTCCGTAAGCACTAAGATGTTCAGACAATGAGAATACAGTAATGACGTATCCTAATGTCTGGAGATGAACTCTATTTCAAGGCTCCTTTGTATAGAGTCTGGACATCACTGTTAATTACCCATAATGCATAGCATCTCTACAAATCTTAGAGTGGAATGTGGTTCACTACTGATAAGAACATGTAGGCTATGAATGGCTCATTATACTTATAGTTGTAGAAATGGCAGGTGGGAGCTAGGCCTCAATTTATGTCTTCTTTGACCCCAAAAGGTCATTTGACCATTCTATGGTAAAACAGCAACTGTATTAAGACAATCTCATTTCAAACCTCAAAGAGGCCTAGCAAGGGGTATAGGTGTGTGTTACAACTTATATGCCTATGTAGAAATTAACTATTTCACCACTGGTAACAGGGGGCGCATCTGAATGTCATGAAACAAGTAGATCTATCTCTCCAATACACAATAAGTAATACATATGCCTATATTATTATTATTTATTAATTTAGTGCCACCAATTACGCAGCGCTGTGCAGATAAGATTTGGTGGTGTAAAGTACCTTGAGATAGCACAAAATAAATATATACAAGATGATTCAGTTCTCAGCATTTAATATAAAAACAAGCAAAAAAGCTTTTATCAACCAATCGTTCTAAGTTACAGTGTAATGAGTGCGTTCTCGCCTTGCTCTTCCAAGCACAAAGTGAAATGCAAATACATTTAGTAGCTATATATCTTGGTATTTTGCTCAAACCCTTTTATCACGTGAAATTGGGATTCATTGTTACATACATCAATAGAAAACCAGAAATTAAAAGCTTTTATTAATGATATGCTGTCTCCATTGTCTTTTATCATAGATGTGTGTGCTTAGTAATTAATTATATATGTGGTTTATTGTAGTCAGTAACAAATAAGTGTTGTAGTGGGTGAGATGTGCAATGTTTATGTTTTTACCATGCCTTAGTTCTCTGCATTGAGCTATCTGATAGGAGCATTAGAGCCTTGATTTGCAGGGAGTAGGGGCGGGTGGGCAGGAGGATTCTGCAAGAAAGTGTGCATTAGTCCCAAGCATAAAGTATCCAGCTCTAGCTGTCACTATTTTAATTAGATAAAACAAGGCCAAACACTAATGAAACCTGACTCTCTCATTAACATTCTGAAAGGTTTGGGATACATGTCTGAAGGGGAATCTGGTGGGGAAAACATTATTTGTTTTTCCTGCAATGGCATACAATGTGATGTTCTATACAGCCTCAATCACCCTGCAGTATTACCACTTTGTACTGTTATATTACAGTAAGTTAGCAACATTTTCCTTTAGGAATTATTTTCATATATTTTATCCAGGTCTGAAAATCTTATTACAATATATAAACTGTTGTGTTTGACAGATTATACATTCACTTCTGTGAGATGTTGTATTTTTATAATACTGGATAGGTGCAGATTAGCCTTTTTATAATTCTATGGTCATGGCTAACTTGGGAATGTTCTCATACTACAGCCCTAACTGTGTGGAGTTTGTATATTCTCCCTGTGCTTGCATGGGTTACCTCCGGGTGCTCCGGTTTCCTCCCAAACTCCAAAAATATACTGGTAGATTAATTGGCTCCCAAAAAAATTACCCCTAGTGTGTATGTGTGTGAGCATGTGATAGGTAATATAGATTGTAAGCTCCACTGGGGCAGGGACTGATGTGTAAGGACAAATATTCTCTCCAAAGCGCTGCGGAATATGTGTGCACTATATAAATTACTGGTAGTAAATAAATATACGTTTAATATGGGAATGTTGTTTTATATATATATATAAAATTGAACCATTATGTTCAAAATAGTGGATTTTTCTGTAGTTCATTATAAATGATAGAGTCTGCATTTGTTAATACAGCCATGTTGTCCATTGCTAGCTTATGCTATAAACTGGCAAACCAATGTACATATTGGCAAACAAAAAATAAAATTACATGTTATAAGTACAGACTAAGGGCCGGATTCAACACAGCATGAGGATCCGTTGTGCAGATCTCTGGCCATTATGATACAGAAGTTATGCTTCTTTTTTGCTCGCACCTCCATGGAGGAAAGGGGGGGGGGGGGGGGGCAGGGTTAGAATAACGAGTAGGGTGGTCCATTTTTACATTGTCAAAAACAAAGATGCTTGGATCATGCCTCCACATAGACTATTTTTGTCCATTATAATGTAGTAACTTGTGTACCAAATTTTAGCTTTGTACGTTGTAGTTTAGTGGTCGCCCACAAGTTTACTTTCTGGAAGCTGACACAAATTAAGTTTATGCTTTCAAATGTCTTCTCATGTATATTCGGCTCTACTGGAGGCTCAGAAGTTGGAATTTTCAACCGCTTTCAGAAAGAGGACCCAAACTTCGCATAGGAGATGGTGAATATGGCTATTTTTTTTTTACAGGTACCCTATGAATTCTATAGGAAAGGGTCCTGGACTGCACACCCTGAATATATATAATGGGAGGTGCTACCTGATGAGACTTATTGCAGGCACAGAAACAGACAGATCTCAGGTGCACAACTCCAAATTACTGATTATATATAAATGCAATAAAATTTTGCAATCAACAGAAGTTTTTAGCATAATCTTGGCCAAGGTTATGGGCCTACCCACCATATACGGATAACCTCTTTAGGGTAGGTCCCTAACATACTAGGGTTCAAATCCAGAGCGCAGGACACCCCCAAACTAGCCCAGCTAAGTCGCCCCAGGGCACCACCATAGTAAGAAAAGTGCAGTGTAAAAGAGATAGTTAAGTGCAGCCGCAGCTGCATATAAAGAATGAAAATAAAAAAGTGAAGTACATGTATAATAAACAAACAGTGAAGGGTTAAAATGTGTTATAAAAGAAAAATGTGTTATAATGCTGTGCCCTGAAACAGATCAACCAAAGCAATCCAGGGGGACCCACGCCTCAAAAATGAACCACAGTTGCATTACAGTATATAATTTGTAGGACTTACCTAGAATTGTGCCTAATACTAGTGTGCATATACATTACCAGACTCCATGCTTTTAAACCAATAAGGAAGGGGTGCTAATCCAGACTGAGGGCGTCTTTTCCCTCAGGTGTGCAATAAAGCACATTAAATGGAGTATATAGGAAAGGTTCCTGGACTGCACACCCTAAATATATATATATAATGGGAGGTGCTACCTGATGAGACTAATCGCAGGCAGAGAAACAGACAAATCTCAGGTGCACAACTCCAAAATATTGATAATACATAAATGCAATAAAATTTTGCAATCAATAGAGGTTTTTAGCATAATCATGGCCAAGGTTATGGGCCTACCCACCATATCCAGGAAACCTCTTTAGGGTAGGTCCCTAACATACAAGGGTTCAAATCCAGAGTGCAGGACACCCCCAAACTAGCCCAGCTAAGCCGCCCCAGGGCACCGCCATATAAGAAAAGTGCAGTGTAAAAGAGATAGTTAATGGATTCTACTGGACAAGGGGACCGATGGGCTATAGGGATACATAGGTGAGTATGTGAGATAGTGTGTGCATGTGTGTCTGCATGTATGTTTAATAAACTTATACTTTGTACACTGTGTGTCCTGTGTTTATTTTAATATTGCTTTTGCTGTGGAACTAAAGGGACCAGTGGGTCTGTAATGCCCCGCATGCTGGTACTTGTGATTCTCCAAGTACCAGCATGCGGGGGAGGCTTGCTAGGATCTGTAGTTTCACAGCAAAAGACAATGGCCCTGATTCAGAGCCGGACGCTCTGACCAGAGCGCTCGCTCTGAATCAGGGCCCACCTCCATAATTATGGAGCGTCCTCCTGGACGCTCGTATAGCTGTGGGTCACCACCCACAGCCTATACGAGCGTGCAGGTTGATGGTCGCGATGGTCTTGACCATCGCCACTGCGAGCCGGAGCCTGCGGTTGAGTTTCTCAACCGCAAGGCTCGGAGTGATTTTGGCTCTATCAGAGCCAAAATCACTCCCACTGACATCACTAGTGATGTCAGTGGGGCCGGCTTCTGACGGTAGGCGTTCCCTTGGGGGCGTGCTGTCAATCGACATCGACAGCACGCCCCCTTTGATCAGACACAACGAGCGAAGGAAAGTCCTTCGCTCGTCGCGTCTCGCGCATGCGCACGACGGAGCTCCCTCCGTCGTGCGCATGCGCAGTGCACACCATCGACCCACTTGCGAGCGTACAGCCGCTCGCGAGTGGGTCTGAATCAGGCCCAATATCTTTACTTTTATTAAATTCACTACACTATCAACCCGGCACCCACCGCCCCAGGGCTGCCTAAGGATAGCCCCAGGCTATCAGCCTAGGGTGCCCTGGAGAGGGGGACCCCTTTATTGGGGTGAACATCATGCAGCTTTTGCTGCACATCTTTCACTTCAGCTGCCGGAGAGAGTTCAAGGGCTATTGCATATAAGACCACATTGTATGCAAATCGCACCGTGTATGGGCACCTTTACAGTCTTACAGGGCAAAGATGGCAGAAACTGTCCGCCAGCAATAGCCCGGGAACTTCACATATCTGTTCTTTAAGAAAAGGGGGCAAGATAAAATATTACATGAAATCTTTATGGCGATGCAATTCAATGTAACATTATGGTGTTTTCTTACTAAACTACAAAACAAGATTACAATAAAAAAGCAATTTGTCCTTCTTACTAAAATGCAGTGCCAGTGATATTGCATAGCAGCCTTGCAGCTCTGTGTTTAACCAAACAAAGATGCAGTTACCAGCAGTTGTGTCTATCAGGTTACACCACAACACAGTCTGGTTGATGAAGCTCAGCCCCTCATTCACTATGAGTGCAGTTTGGATTATAACATTATGGGGCATCAAATTGTAGTTCTTACAGTAGTTGCACCTTTCTTTGTGAACATTCGCTCAGCAAGATTCATGGATTATGCAAGTGCTAGGAATACATAGACTGTGTTTGAATGGATGGTGTGAGTGTTGATCTAAGTGAGATTGCATGTAATAAGGGAGCATTAGAGAAATATGCTGACAGCACTTGTGGCTGCAGACCGAGGAACAAACTCTGCAAAGTTCCAAGGAGCTTTAAGGACTCTACATTTTTGTGGGTGCTATTGATTGTCATCTCAAAGCCATTTTATGTTACTTGCTGATGACCTTAGATATTTACTGTTTTTGTTTCCATCTCACCACTCCAGTAACACATTAATCCTTCACCTCTATAGTAAGGCATCACTGCTGT
The DNA here is from genome assembly GCA_031769625.1 of Taudactylus pleione. Lineage (NCBI taxonomy): Eukaryota > Metazoa > Chordata > Amphibia > Anura > Myobatrachidae > Taudactylus > Taudactylus pleione. The sequence goes on from JAUIMM010000706.1 coordinate 10,946,699, forward strand.
AGTAAGACATTACCCTCCCTCACCTGTGTTCTAACACATTCCACTCCCTCCCCTCTGTAGTAACACATTATCCTCGCTCACCTCTGTAGTAACACATATCCATCCCTCACCCGTGTTGTAACTCATTAAACATTCCCCTCACTAACCTGTGCAGAAATATAATCCCTCCCTCACACCTATAGTAACACATTCCCCTCACTCCTGTAGTAACTTATTCCCCTCCCTCACCTCTTGAGTAACACATTACCACCACTCACTCTTGTAGTAACACATTCCCCTCCCTCACCTGTGTATTAACACATTACCCTCCCATACCTGTGTAGTAACACATTCCCTTCCCTCACTATTCAAGTAGGGGAGCCACAAAACTGCCAGTGATGCTTGGCAGCACTTGGGGTGACAGTTGGTGTTTGAATACTGGACTGTGCTGCTGCCACGATGAGTCAGTCAGGACTAGGGGTGAGCAGGTTCGGATTTCTGAAATCCGAACCCCCCCCCCCCCCCCCGATCCGAGGCCGATCCGAGTCAGGCTCGACTTTTCCCGCCTGACTCGGATCTGAAATCAAGGCAAAACGTCATCATCCCGCCTTCCGGGTCTCGCGGGTTTTGGATCCTATATAAGGTACCCGCGTCGGCGCCATTTTCTCACTCGGCTGTGGACAGTGAAGAGGGAGGGTGGGAGTTAGGGCTGGCTGTGTAGTGTAGTGCAGAGTAGTGTTGTTCTGTGCTGCGCTGTGCTGCTGTTGTCCATAGGGGCTGTGTCCACTACTTCAAAGTCCATAGGGGCTGGCTGGACTGTGTTGTGCAGTCAGTTGTCCATAGGGGCTGTGTCCACTCCAAAGTCCTGTGCAGTGTCCCAGTCCTAAAGGGGTGCTGTAGTGTTGTCCAGGGGGTGCTCTGTCCGTCAGGGGTGCTCCCCCCAAGTGCTAAAAAAAATATATATTTTTTCTGTGTTTGTGAATTGTGCGCGCAGTAGCCGCACGTGCATCAACAAAGTAGTGCCAAGCGTGTGCCTGTGTCATAACTAAAGGGTGCTGTAACCCCAAAGTACACTCCAAACCAAATAAAAAAATATTTTCTGTGTTTGTGAATTGTGTGAGCAGTAGCCACACATGCATCAACAAAGTAGTGCCAAGTGTCATAAGTAAAGGGCCGGCTGGCTTGACCGTTAAAGGGTGCTGTAACCCCCAAAGTACACTCCAAACCAAATAAAATTGTGAATTGTGTGAGCAGTAGCCACACATGCATCAACAAAGTAGTGCCAAGTGTCATAAGTAAAGGGCCGGCTGGCTTGACCGTTAAAGGGTGCTGTAACCCCCAAAGTACACTCCAAACCAAATAAAAAAATATTTTCTGTGTTTGTGAATTGTGTGCGCAGTAGCCGCACGTGCATCAACAAAGTAGTGCCAAGCGTGCGCCTGTGTCATAAGTAAAGGGCCGGCTGGCTTGACCGTTAAAGGGTGCTGTAAAAGGGTGAATTGTGTGAGCAGTAGCCACACATGCATCAACAAAGTAGTGCCAAGTGTCATAAGTAAAGGGCCGGCTGGCTTGACCGTTAAAGGGTGCTGTAACCCCCAAAGTACACTCCAAACCAAATAAAAAATTATTTTCTGTGTTTGTGAATTGTGTGCGCAGTAGCCGCACGTGCATCAACAAAGTAGTGCCAAGCGTGCGCCTGTGTCCCATAAATAAAGGGCCGGCTGGATTGACCGCTAAAGGGTGCTGTAACCCCCAAAGTACACTCCAAACAAAATAAAAAAAAAAATTCTGTGTTTGTGAATTGTGTGCACTGTGGCTGCACGTGCATCAACAAAGGAGCAGCGCCAAGCGTGCGCCTGTGTCCCATAAGTAAAGGGCCGGCTGGTTCATTTCTAAAAGGGTGGTGTAACCCACAAAGTGCACTAGTCTCCAACAAAAATAAAAAATTATTTTCGCCTTAGCCGCACATATATATCAATATAACATAAATGGAGGACCAAACTTTCTCCGATAAAAATAAAATAGGGAAAGATCAAGAACCACTTCCTCCTAGTGCTGAAGCTGCTGCCACTAGTCATGGCATAGACGATAACATGCCATCAACGTCGTCTGCCAAGGCCGATGCCCAATGCCATAGTAGAGGGCACATACAATCCCAAATGACAAAGTTCAGGAAAATGACCTTAAAAAAACCATTTAAATCATCTGAAGAGAAACGTAAATTTGTCAATATGCCATTTATGACACGGAGTGGCAAGGAACGGCTAAGGTCTTTCCCTATGTTCATGACTAGTGGTTCAGCTTCACATGACTATGGAAGCCCTCCTCCCGCTAAAAAAATCAAACGAGTTAAGCTGGCAAAAGCACAGCGAAGAACTGTGCGTTCTAAGAAGATATCACAAATCCCCAAGGAGAGTCCAAGTGTGGTGGCGGTTGCGATGCCTGACCTTCCCAGCACTGGATGGGAAGAGGTGGCTCTTTCCACCATTTGAACGCCCCCTGCAAGTGCTGAAAGGAGCACCCACAGTCCACTTGCTGATATGCAAATTGAAGATGTCACTGTTGAAGTACAACAGGATGATGATACTGGTGTAGCTGGCGCTGAGGAGGAAGTTGGCGAGGAGGATTCTGATAGTGATGTGGTTTGTTTAAATCAGGCTCCGGGGGAGACAGTTGTTGTCCGTGGGATGAAAAAGCCCATCACGGTAATGCCTGGGCAGAAGACCAAACATTCCACCTCTTTGGTCTGGCAATATTTCTATCCAAATCCGGACAACAACTGTCTTGCCATATGTACCATATGTAAAGGTGAAATAAGTAGGGGTAGGGACGTTAACCACCTAGGAACATCCTCTCTTATACGGCACCTGCAGCGCGTTCATAAAATGTTACTGTCAAGTTCAGAAACTTTGGCTAAGACCGTAAGCAGTCCAGGGACACCTAAATCCCTTTTTCCTGTTTTATCCAAGGAATCGGTGGATGAGGAGGATGAGGACGACATCTTGCCTCCGTAGAGCCAGTTTGTGCAGGGTCACATTAATTGCCAGCTTGTTTTGTGGGGGCCCAAGCGAACCAATCATTTCAGCCACAGTCATGTGGCAGACCCTGGCGCTGAAATGATTGGTTTGTTAAAGTGTGCATGTCTTATTTATACAACCATAAGGGTGGGTGGGAGGGCCCAAGGACAATTCCATCTTGCACCTCTTTTTTTTCTTTGCAGTATCTACTGTTTGGGGCCTAGTTTTTCAAACTGCCATCCTGTCTGCCACTGCAGTGTTACTCCTAGATGGGCCACGTGTTTGTGCCGCCCACTCGTGTCGCTTAGCATAGTCATGCAGCTACCTCGGTGCAACCTTTTGGCCATATAAACAATATTGTGAGGTGTTCAGAATAGACTGGAAATGAGTGGAAATGAAGGCTATTGAGGTTAATAATTGAATAGGAGCATAAAAACCCACAAATTCTGTGATTTTAGCTGTTTTTATGCTTTTTAAAAAAAAAATACAGATCCAAAACCCAGAACCCAAAACACGGAAGGGTGGTTTTGGCAAAACCAATCCAGATCCAAAACACGAAGAAAGATCCAGATCCAAAAACAAAACACGAAAAGTGGCCGGTGCACACCCCTAGTCAGGACATTACACGGGGGGAGAAAACATTTTAGCCGTTCTCACCAATTTAATAGTTGAATTTTGAAAAATCCCTGCATAGTGTGGGTACCTATATCATGGAAGGAATATACACCCCGATTTTCCTGTTTCTAGGTCCAGGTGTTTGGGCTGGGCGTAGATGAGTCAGTCAATCTAATATTGTGATGTATATTTTATATTGTAGACATTGATCACAAAATGTCTTTGTAACAATATTTGCAGCTTTCCTTCAGGGATTAACACACAAAGGTGCTTAGGGCTACTAACTCATGAGCAAGCCACTTAACCTACAGTAGCATTGAAAGGTTGCAAGTAACATCAGCAGCCTCTATGTAGTATTTGTCTTGGTGCGCCATCTACTTGATTGACAAGTATACTGCAACTTCATGAGTCAAGATAAGCTGCCTGATTAGTGCTTAACATATAGTTGGCTCTTCCTGCAAAATAGATTTAGATATATATAATATATGCATCCATATATAATGGTTTGCATTCTGGGTGTGCAATATATGTATATATTGTGTATGTATCTATAGTAATTTTGGACTTGAGGAACCTGTGCAAATATCCGATAAATAATATTTCTGTCTCCATAGTTCATAAACAGTCCCTGAAAGTATATTTGTCCCAAAAAAATATATTTCTATACATCTACTCATTTTTGGCTTGAGGAGCCTGCACACTGCACTAGCTGAGTGTCAAGCGTCTGGTGTTTCCTTTATTGCTCCTCTCCATGATGTCACATTGTGATAATACATACCTCTTTCTAGGTGACTGAGCTATACAAAATTGAAACGCAATCCAGAATCATCCAGTAGTTTTTGCGTGATGCCGGAACGAACAGACAGATAAACAAAAATCCTGAAAAAATGTTTTGCGTGAATGAAGGAAATTTGACATCAATACTGAAATGAGAAAATACCACTGTTTGAACAAGATAATTCTCAGGCTGAGCACAATCGCCATAAATTCACCAAATTCCCAATTTATAATTGCACTATGAATTTGTATGTTTTCTACCTTTTTTTCACTTTTTTTTTTACTAATATGTTGTCCAGGAGTCTAAATTAGCTTGAATAACAATTGATGTTTTATACTTGGATCAATGGGGCCCAGTACTGACAAAATAGGCAGCCCCCCCCCCCCCCCCCAGGAGATGGAGCAGATAAATCACATAAAATACATCGAAATACCCAGATCCACATAAATTACACTTAAAAAGCCGGATTCACATAAAATACACAGAAAAGGCCAGACCCACATAAAAAGCCAGAAGGAAGGGGAAGTACAGGACAGGGAGAGCTATACCTATAGGGGGCACAGGGATGGCTAGACATGGTGAGGGGGAGGCACAGGTTAGTGAGGGCTGTACCTTAATGGGGATGCACAGTGCAGGGAAGGATGGACATGAGGGGCACATGACTGGGAAGGCTGGACTGGGGGGCACAGGGCAGGGAAGGCTGGACCTTAATGGGCATGAAAGGCTGGCTGGAGTAGGGGGGAAGCACAGGGAAGGCTGGCTGGATTGGGGGTCACAGGGCAGGGAAGGCTGAACCTTAATGGGCATGAAAGGCTGGCTGGAGTAGGGGTGAAGCACAGGGAAGGCTGGCTGGACTTGGGGGGGACACAGGGATGGCTAACTGCACTAGGTGGAGGGGCACAGGACAGGGACTTACCAGGCTATCTGGGTTCTTCAGCTGTCTGTAGAGAGCGATTGCCATCGGCAGCACTTTTTCTCCCTGGCTGCTGGTGCATTTCTGCACCGCTGCCACCCGGGCCCCCTCTCTTTCCGGGCCCGGGACTACGAGCCTGACAGTAGGTGAACATCTCTCCAATCAAATATATATTATCGTAAAATGTCAATATACGCACCATATTATATATAATTTATTATTTTTCTGTTCCAAACTGTGCAAAGGAATTTTCACTGTATTAAACCTCTGTGTGGAAGAATTTTGTTTCTCTCCCCAAAGAAGCACAATTAAATTATTTTCACAACATATTGGGTAGCACTAGCCAGGCTCTATATTTTGGATTTGGAATGGTTGCATCCTTTCACAAAAGTGCTCTCATCACAGTTACACACCTTAAGAAACAAATATTAAACATTATAAATGCAATGTACAATTTTATTTATTTAACTATTATAATCTAAACACTCGCTCACACTAAGAACAAATATTCACTGAGTCTATTTTTTTTACCCTTAAATTTAAATTTTTCATTTTAGAAAATGAATAATTATTCACTGGACCTGTATATTCTATGTCACGGCTTGGCGTGCGCTTGGACCCGGAGTGGAGTCGGATGAGGAATGAGGACTTGTTTGCTGGTACTTGAAGGCAGCCGGCCTTAGGGGAGTATGACTCAGTGGCACGCGACGGGATCAGAACCAGGCTGCGAGACACTGGCGGAACTTAGAGACCCGGGGTAGGCTGGGTATAGCAGGTAGACGGGATCAGGAGACAGGTAGTAACAGGAGCAAACTGCACCAAGGCTGAGAGGGGAGTCTGCAGAAACACACTGGTACTGACACTTTAAATGAGCAAAGGAGCACAGAGAACTAGCTCACAGCATACGCTGTGATAGACGTTGCACTGGCAACTAAAGAGCCTCTGGACAGCCCTTTAGTACCCTCAGGCAGTGCAGGATTGGTTGCTAGCCTCCCCAGCCCAGACTGAACCTGATTGGCCAGAAACGACATGTGACCCAAATCCAAGATGGCCGCGCCCAGTGGTCACAGCATGGAAGCTCTGCCAGTCTCAGCCCCTCTCACCTGCCTCCAGATGGAAGCCCTTGGTCTGCGGAGACTCACAGCACCCAGCGCTATTCTCCAGGAACCTGCACCTCTGCTGGAAACACCATGCCACAGCGCCCGGAGCGGTAAGCGCCGCGATCTCAGCAGCCTGTCACCCCTGGTCGTGACATTCTAACTATACCTTATGCTATTTCTGTCACAGCTCTATAACCTAATGAGGCGTTAATTAAATATTATTTTTAGATTAAGCTGTCAGTGCTGTACATGGACATATAAACCCACCACCAAAACGCAGCAATACTGACATGAGACATATGAAAGCTTTGTATTTGAAATATACTTTTTTTTCCTCATGTTTAAGACAATTTAAAATATACTGTATATACAGTATGTTCAGTGACATTAGCATGAAAGTTTAATTTTTATTATTTACATCTTTGGAGACCCCAGAGAAATTATTTCTTGATAATACTTTTTAAAAGAAATGTGACATTAGTGCATAAAATGTATTGAATAAATCACAATAAATAGAAATAATCTTACTTAGTAGGGACATCTTCTTGAAAATATACTTATTTACTTATTTTGTAAATGGTATACATTTAGATCACTAAGCAAAACACAAATAATATAATTGCACCTGTATGTGATTTGAGCTAAATGTATTCACTTGTACGAATTATGGGCCTGATTCAGAGCCGGAATCTCTGACAAGAGCGCTCGCTCTGAATCAGGGCCGTCCTACCTATTATTGGAGCGGCCTCCTGGCCGCTCACATAGCTGTGGGTGACCACCCACAGCTTATGTGAGCGGCCAAAAAGATAGTCGCGATGGTCTTGACCATCGCGACCATCGGGCTTGCGACGAGACCCTGCGGTAGGGTCTCGCTGCCGCAAGCCCAGGAGTGCTTTTGGCTCTATCAGAGCCAAAAGCACTCCCACTGACATCACTAGTGATGTCAGTGGGGCCGGCCCCAGACGGAAGGCGTTCCTATGGGAACGCCTCCGTCTGGGAAGCAACGCCCCCGGCACGCCCACCGAAGGGGGCGTGCTGTCACTCACCATCGACAGCACGCCCCCTTTGGTGCGAGACCCATAGCGACGGCTTGGCCGTTGCTATTCGGGTCTCGCGCATGCGCACGACGGAGCTCCCTCCGTCGTGCACATGCGCACTAGTGCACCATTGACCCGCTTGCGAGCGCTCAGCGCTCGCGAGCGGGTCTGAATCAGGCCCTATGTCTGTTTAAATGAATTTTTCCAGGAACCTTCTGGAGCTGTACTAGTTGTGATAGTAATAGTGTTTGCCCTCCACCATGATAGAGAACCCACCATTACTCTTACTGGTAAATTCATCAAATAGTTTCCCCGGGAGGTTTGAATTTCACCACATATTGTTGCACATCCCTAGTAAGAGCTAAATGTATGCTCCGATTTCCCAATGTAGCTGAGTAAACCTTCCCTTTTATAGATGGTCCCTTTATGCATGATGAGAGCTCCTCTGATTGACCATCTATAAAGTAGAGGTAAGTGGTACGGTTTTGCCTTGGATTTTCCCGCAAAGTACAGATCTCAGAATACTGCAAAATGTCAGCTTTCACAGATATCTCTGCCGAGATGTACATGAGAGATGACATTTGCCTCGTTCTGAGTTCATATCTTGGAGGGAATATCCAAACCCCTTATCTCTACTATAAAGGCGATGGTCTTGTTAAAAATTAACTCGGTTGAGCTTTCCTAGATACGGGACCTCGACCCAGACCTCACCCGGGATTGATGCTAGGTAGCATGGCCCATTCAGGAAAGGGAACAAGAGTTTTGTGCTATCTGTTTTTGCTGCAGCTATCTCGCCTATCAAACCACCTTTTTATTGGTGGCTTTTGTGGCATGTTTTACGGCAGTTTGTGTATCTGGTTGTTTATGGGGCGGGGAATAATGTAAGACAGGCTTTTTCAAAAAGTCACTGCTTGATACATTTCCTAGTAAATTTATTGAGTTTTTACCTCAGCTCTCTGATGTTCTAGTGCAGTGGTTCTCAACTCCAGTCCTCAAGTTTCCCCAACAGGTCATGTTTTCAGATTTCTATCTGTGAAAATAGGTGGAATAATTTCTCACCCAACAAACTAGAGTAATTCACCTGTGTATGATTAAAGAAATCCAGAAAACATGAACTGACAACTGGCAAGCAGGGACCCGCGGCTCCCTTGAAGATGATGATCGTTCAGTGTATATGAACGACCATCATCTACAGATATATCTGCTAGGTCTGTACCCACCTTAAGCCATAATACAAACATAACAACTAGCCGTAAAACTACCTCAAGCTCTAAAATGAAACCAAATGTGCACAAAGCTCTGATTTTTCTCTTAAACTGTCTCCACCTGGACTAAATCTCCACTCAGACTAATTATACAAGTAGGCTATCAACATAACTTCCCATAAAAAATGTATACTACATACATACTTTTGAGATACCTGAAACAATTAGCAAAAAAAATCAATATGAAGTACCAGGGTCACTGCAGCATACTGCAAGTGAAAATGACAGAATAAACAACCAAAAAGCAAAATGTTATGCGCTTAGACCCTGGGATTGGCGTGTGGTGATAGTAAAACAACCACATTTAATTATATAATTAAAATAATAATACATTATAACCAACCATAACATGTAAAATGTGCTTAAAAATACATTGATAAAATACAATACTTTGTGAGGCGCTGCAGAACCCTTGTGGCGCCATATAACTAAAGGATAGTAATAATAATACTCGTGAATATTAATGAACTAATATAAGAGACTCCTTTGTGCAAAAAAACAGGAAGTGCTGTTTGTCTAATCCAATATATTGTTCCACTCATTTAATACTTCAGTTTATCATAAATGACTCCTGTTCAAGATGTACTGTTCAATACAATAGTGGTTTAGGCACTACAGTCCTCCAGTGGGATAAGTTATGTTATATTAAGGTGAATACAGATAGCAGAGAGTCCTCCAAAGTTATTAGTGGATACGTGACCTATTAAGGAAGCAGTGCACCTACCATCAGCCGTACTATAATCTGATTATGTCTTCCCATTATACCCAGCCCGGCAGTTTTATACTGGATTTTGATGTCATGCCTCCACATCTTATGAGGAATACCTAGTGGCAGCACAGAAGTCACAATCCTGTTGGAAGGACACATCCTCAATAGATGCATAACACTCCTTTAGAGATCAAAGACCTGCCCAGAGCCATGTAAAGATGTAGATATATAGTATTATTCCCAGAAAGCAAATTGTAGCGTTTCTCCAGAAACCAAAACCCTCGTGTCATCAGATGAAACCAGGGCTTTGGTTAATGGGAATTTTCTCAAATTACTTAGTATATGATTCAGTTTGAAACAAGTCTCCTTCAGGAGAATAAACCTCTGAAAATTGTCATCTACACAGAAGTTCACAGAGGGCCTGATTCAGAGCCGGACGCTCTGAAAGAGCGCTCGCTCTGAATCAGGGCGTTTTTTTTTATTTTTTTGTGCGGCCTCTTAGCCGCTCGCTTAGTTGTGGGTGGGCCAGGTGATGGTCTCGACCATCGGGGCTTGCGACGAGACCCTTGTGGTAGGGTCTCGTTCCCGCAAGCCCCAGTGAGCTTTCGGCTATTTTAGAGCCAGAAGCTCACCCACTGACATCACTCCATTTGGCCAGCCACCCCCCCCCTGCCCACCTCCAAAACGGGGGAAAGCTGTCAATCAAAATCGACAGCTGCCCCACTTTGGTGCGAGACCCGTAGCGACGGAGCGCCCGGCGCTAGCCGGGTCTCGCGCATGCGCACGTTGGAGCCGGCTCCGGCGTGCGCATGCGCAGTGGCCAAACATCGACCCGCTCGCGAGCGGGTCTGAATCAGGCCCAGAGTCGACTCTTTATCTTACAGTTTGCTTTGCTCTTTTTAGGTATCATGGAGGCAGCATATGATTTACTGCACGCTATGTGAAAAGCTTTAGAAACAGCCTCATTAAAACAATTATACAAGTTACAAAGCTTTTGATGGCTCATTGACATCTAAGTCGTATATGGTATCAATGAATGAAAAAGCTTATTAAAGTAGAACATATCCCTTTCAGTGGAGTAGTTCACACTATTGCATTCTGAAATATTGACACCACATTGCAGATTTCAGAATGCATCACGTTTTCCATTTATTAAGTTTGCAGGCATGATTCCATTAATTCAGCTGCGTAAAGTTCTGTAAAACTAATTATAAACACACATACATTTTAAAACACATTTATGTGATTATAGCCTTATGCTACTCCTGGGGACATTAAGTAATTAAGACCCTCATACTTAGTAGAATAGGCTTATGAGAAATGCTACTTAGCTGGCACCCCTTTGTAGACCTGCCAACTTCAAAACATTTCTTTACAGTGAGATTATAGGGAACAAGTTACAGGAGAGCATACTGCCACACTCACAGGTATAATTAGCACTTTGCAAGCCACGTAAATTGCATGCTGCAAAATTAATGTATTAAATTAGAGCAAAACAGTTAAATGAACAAATGAACGTACCCCTACAGCACATGACAAAATGTATTTTCTAAATGTATATGCAGTACATAGTACTACAGATAGATATACACACACACATTGTTAGAGGATCACTATGGAAATAGGTGGTGTAACTAAATGTGCCCCAGGTTTCTTTCTTATGTCTCTTACACCTTTCCTATAGTTTTAGGAGTCCCTGGTGTGATTGGAGGAAAGAGGGTTGCCAGTTTGGGTCTTCGGGCAACCCAGCCAGGTAACAAGCAGATTGGCAAGCCGCAGCTTTGTGGCATAAATGAGTGTTCGACAGCCTGCTGTCTATGTCTCACTATCTGGCCACAAAGCTTATGCTGATAGAGATACCTGTTCTTGTCAGCAGGGCTACCTATTGTGTAGGCTTAATGCTATGTCTCCCACATGTAGGAAGGGGATATTATTTATTTTTGCTTGCTCAATTGATGCCCAAACATGCTAGTTGTTGGCTAGTTGTGACAGACGTTTTTAATCTGTTATTGGCAGCTGTACAACTGCCTACCTAGGGGATGATGGTACTTAATAAGAATTTTGGAAAATATTTACCTGGCACATGGTTCTGCGAAAAAAGACACAATTATGGCAGCACAGATGTGTATAATTAAGTTCTATAGTGAAAATATCAATATATATATATATATATATATATGGCAAACTGCATACCATGTACCTAGGATGTAACTGTCTCTTGTATACTCCCAATGTTCCAATACATTGCCAATATTTAACCATATAATATGACACACCACTAAATTACCATTATATATCCACATACGCAGGACCGGAACTAGGGTAGTGCCCTGTGCACGACCGATGCCGTGGCACAGGGGGCACTGTTTGGGCCTGTCAGTTTTCCTGTTTATTATCATTGTCAATTGTAGCTTCCTCTTCTTTTATCCCCAGAATCTCCTGACCTCCCCTATTTCTTCCCTGGCCCTTCCCCATGAGGCATTGGCCCTTTTTCAGGAGCACTATATTATGTCCCTATTTGAAAAGTGAGGGGGGGGGGGAGGTGTAATGCTCTTTCTGGCACAGGGCACCAAAAAGTCTAGTTACGGATCTGTACATATAGACTGAAATACAACCAGTATATTCCATATAGTCTCATATGCCACTATATAATGAATTTGTCTTTATATAGCCTATAATATGACCCTCACATAACCATATAGTACAGGGGTAGCCAACCCGCATCTCTCAAGCCGTATGAGGCTATTCTTTTGAGCTTCTAATGCGGCTCGTGGCTCGGCAGACCCCCCATTAGTACTGAGAACGCTGGTCTCTAAACCCATCAGAGCCTAAAGAAGCCTCTGATCGCTTCAGAGGCCAGTGTTCCCAGTAATGCACTGCGCGGGTGATGTCAAGACATCATCCGCGATGTGAGGAGCCCGCGTGTCTGCTGGATCCAGTTAGATCCAGCAGGTGGCGGAAGCAGCAGCAGCGACGGTGGGACTCAGGAGCCCTGACGGCGTGCCAGCATGAAGGTAAGTTTCTTCATAGGAGTGTGGGTGGGGAGTGGGAGCTAGTGCTGGGGGCACTTCCTTAGGGGGCACGACTACAGGGAGCATTGCAGGAGGGGCACAGTTACAGGGGGCATTGCTTAAAGGGCACAGCTACAGGGGGCATTGCAGAAGGGCCACAACTAATGGGAGCATTGCTTAATGGGCACAGCTACAGGGGGCATTGCATAAGGGGCACAACTACAGAGGGCATTGCATAATGTGCACAGCTACAGGGGCATTGCATAATGGCCACAACTACTGGGGGCATTGCTTAGTGGGCACAACACGGGGGGGCATTGCAGAAAGGGCACAACTACAGAGGGCATTGCATAATGGGCATTGCATAAGGGCCACAACTAATGGGGGTGTTGCTTAATGGGCACTGCTACAGGGGGCATTGCTGAAGGGGCCCAACTACAGAGGGTATTGCATAATGGGCACAGCTACAGGGGCATTGCATAAGGGCCACAACTAATGGGGGCATTGCTTAATGGGCACAGCTACAGGGGGCATTTCATAATGGGCGCAGCTACAGGGGCATTGCATAAGGGCCACAACTAATGGGGGCATTGCTTAATGGGCACAATAGGGGGCATTGCAGAAGGTGCACAACTACAGAGGGCACAGCATAATGGGCACCGCTACAGGGGGCATTGCATAAGGGCCACAACTAATGGGGGCATTGCTTAATGGGCACAGCTACAGGGGGCATTGCAGAAGGGGCACAACTACTGGGGGCATTACATAATGGGGGCAGCTACAGGGGGCATTGCATAATGGCCACAACTACTGGAGGCATTGCTCAATGGGCACAACTACAGAGGGCATTACAGAAGGCATTGCATAATAGGCACAGCTACAGGGGGCATTGCAAAAAGGCCACAACTACTGGGGGTATTGCTTAAAGGGCACAACTGCAAGAGGCACAGCATAATGGGCACAGGCATTCTCAATGTATTTTATGTGGTTCTGGATTTCAATATGTATTTTATGTGGATCTGGCTTGTTTCTGTGTATTTTATGTGAACATGACTTTTTCAATGTTTTCTATATTGCTTCGGCTTTTTCTTTCACTTCAACAGTGAAAAATGTATATTGGGAAGATTATGTAAAATGTGTATTTTCAATGTGCTGGGCTCGTCCCCAGCGTGACTACAAATGGGGGTGTGACACAAGGTCATGCTCCTGCAAATGGCCTACCAAAAGGCGTGCGCACAAAAATGGGGCGTGGCGCATGCTATCCGTTCTTTCGCTTGACTACCTATATTTTTGGGCTCTTTGCCTCTGACTGGTTGGCCACCCCTGATATAGTATATAGAGACTAATATGAAACTATATGAACGAACCTCCTGTCACTCCCTCTTCTCCACTCTCCTTGGTCCAGCGTACTCATCAGCACTGTGTCCTTGGGCTGCAGTAATCTGTCCCTACACCAATAAAAGGATAAGAAAAGAGGGAGCGCTGCCGATAAGCTAATATAGTGATGTGCAAAACTTCCCAATATTTATGATAGAACTGTGAGAGTTGGCTGTAAATTAATACTTGATTCACTGCAGGGCCATTTTAACGTATGGGTACACTGGTCAGCTACCCAAGGGCCTTCGAGCAGGGGCGGACAGAAGGGGGGAATCTACATGGAGTGTGCGGTCACTTGCCCCATGCATATGGCAGGCAGAGAAAGATTGTGAATTAAACACAATCAGAGCTGCCAGGCAGCATTCTTTACCTGCCTACCAGCCTGCAGTCAATGAGCCAGATGAAGGGGAGGGCCGGGCACCGGGGTCAATTCCTAGCAGGCCCACCTCTCTTGGGGCCTCCTACTTTAATTACAGCTGAAGTGCAGAGCAGGAACTGCACTGCGTACTAGAGAAGAGATGGAGTCCATAATCCTCACTTTATATCATCTATTTTTCATAATATATTTTTTCATGTTTTAATCATAATTGATTTTGTTGAAAGTACCAATAAATCTAAAAGTTTAAATTTATTGTCCATTTACATTTTTATTCCCTTGATTGGATGGGTAGGGGCTCCAGTGAATTCCTTTGCCCGCCCTACAATGCTGTTAAGAGGGCCATGATCCACTGTGCTCCCAGGAACTTGTGCTAATTCAGTATATCCTTTTACAAACCAACTATGGCGTCTATGTACTAAGCCTTGGAAAGGGATAAAGTACCAACCAATCAACTCCTAATTGTCACTTTGCAGGCTGTGTTTGAAAAATAACAGGAGCTGATTGGTCGGTACTTTATCACCGTCCACTTTATCTCTCTCCAAGGCTTAGTACATAGACCCGTATAACACTTGTTAAGGATAGGCTTTTATGTTCATCACTTATTATTAGTGCCTTTTTTGCATATTGGCCATAGTAACTTAAAGACTCCCCAAATATTTTTTCATTGCCTAATTGAAATGAGTACTGTTAGTTATTTTTATGGCTATACCAATAAAATTAAGGGGTTTCTATGTATTGCAAAATTCTGACAACATACACTCTGCCCACGATCCACCCAACCGATCTGCCCAGGACACGCCCAAATTCCTGTAAAGGTGTGATACATTAGGCCCCTCCCCCTTTGTCCAAGAATCAATACAAATATGCAAACAAAAAAAAAGAAATCTTATACAACCCATGTGCTACAGTAAACATTTACATATAAATGGGGAATATTTATTTTTAAGAATTTATGCTACAGCAACATATGCAGTGATTTTATATATATATATATATATATATATATATATACATATATATTTATATAGACCTTTAAAAATGCTGAGATATTAGATCTTAGATTTAAAAATTTTATTTCAATTCGATTTTGGTGGAATGTATACGTTTTTAATAAATGATGAAACGTGACAGTGAAACAGTTGCGTTTGTCTGTGGACAGTGTGGACAGATTGGTACTTGCTGCCCAGACAGATGGATACAGCTTTTACTGTCCGTAGCATTGCATGTGTTTGTCTAGAGGCTCCATACAGCCCTCCACAAGGTTTGTAGGGATTTCTCAGTTATTTGAACAGAACCAACCCTTGTCAAGCCTCATTTAAACGTCGCAGATTGAAACTACTGGGGCTCCAGCAGGGATGTTGAAAGGTTTATCTTTCAGTAAAGGAGAGAGGCCATCCCTCGTAATTAATCTGTTTCATCTGCAATTCAGAGGCCTTGTTGCCCCTTACAATTTTTTTTGTTTCTGTTTCTTAAGGCATCTAGAACATGTCACTCCTTGAGGGCAGCAATATGTGCCAACAGATCCCAGCACGCTGAAAGTTGTAATACTTTGTTAAGAGTATAGCTGGTTTTCCTGTTACCCTCTCAGTCAACTTTAACCTCCAACCTCCTCTCTTATGCATCATTGCAAATAAAATTGCTGCACTTTGACAAGAGGATAAAAAGTCAGGAGGCCATCAAACAGAAATCTCAGTCTGATTTCACTAAACTTAAACGGAACGCAGCTACCTCCCTGCACAAGACCTTCAATAGGAAGTCAAACACTCAACCATATCGCTTTAGTTTTGATAATCCCTTCTTTAATAGAAAGGAAAAAGGAGAAATATACATAATAAAATATGTTTGACAACTGGAATTCAGTGGTCTCGTTACGGCTTGTCTCTGCCTATTACACAGATTTCTGGTCTTCATTTTAAAGAATACTCTTTCCAGCAAACTTCATGTGATATTCATATAAACATGGCATTTTGTATACAGAGTCCAAAATGAGATTTTAGTATAAGAATAAGGCAAACCAGATGGTAAAACAGAACAACATACTTGTGCTGTTGATGGCTCCAAAAACTGACCTTTTCTCCTTGTTGAAGGCGACTTTGCGCTTAATGGTCGTAGCAGACTGTTACAAGGATGTAGAAAATTCTGTAGAATAATTTTATAAAGACTACTATTAAATTGAACTGTAATGGACAGATTTCTGTTAATGAAAATGTTAGAATTATATATTTATATTGCGTCACTTCACAGAGTTTATTTGATCGTTCACATCAGTCCCAATCTGGATGGAGTTCACAGTGTAAGTTCAACTATCATTATAAAATTGGTGCAAGATAAAAATTAAGTCATCACGTTTGTGTGATGACCTAACCACGGCTGTGGCACAGTCACACGTCATACCTAACTTACACTGAGCGTGCCACAGCTGTTACTGAGTGGAGATGTGCCGGTTCGGTTTTACTCTGATCTCTAAAACGGCATTCTATTGGCTATCGGCTATCACGTGTTTTGGATAGCCAATAAAATAAATCCGAACTTGTGATAATTTTAGCGTAAAAGAACCAAGTAAATCTGAGTAACACTGAACCCACTCATCTCTATTACTGAGCACGCTGTGTCCATTAGGGGTGACCCTCATGCCGCAGCAATGAGACAAAAGAGGACCTGGAGGTCGAAGCAGCTGGTGACCCTGCAGTTGACTGGTCCATTCATACTAGTTAACGCATAAACACACACAAATGGATCTGTTTTATCAGCAGCCAGTATGGTTTTAGACTGCAGTAAGATGAGATTAACACAAACACTACACAGAAAGTGTTTTAATCAGAGTCAAACTCAAGGTTGGAAAAAGGGGATTCAAATCCATTTCATATATTGATTCCTAAAGGGAAGATTTTTCTCTATTCCATGTCTTGGATGGGGAGTCACAAAAATGTAGCAGTATGTAGTGAGCAACTATGAGGGAGTAGATTTTCACTGTTCCTTTTGCTTTGGCATAATAATAAGAATATCCTTTTATTACTAAACCCTAATATTATAAAGTGCTGTGAATTGAGGGGCTCTTGAAACAAATAAATTACGCAAATACAATGACATGAAACAGAAGGTAAGGCAGACCCTGCCCAAGTGAATTTAGGTAAGGTGTGGGGAGAATTTGATTCATAAGGTAGGGGAATAACAACTGTGGCTGGTGGTGGGAAGCCTAGTTGTTGGTATAAGATGTCTTTGAAGAAATTAGTCTTCAGTGCCTTATAGCTAAAGAAAGTGAAAGGGCTTATTTCAGTTCAACAAAATTAGTCTGCAGTTGGCAGCAATATTTATTGATTTTTATTTATTCATTTCTTTTTTCATGTCATGGAACTGCACCCACTAGTTTACCAGTGTAGATTTCAGTTAAGACACCTGCTTCTTGATAAAGCTGTGTACCACGGGGAAACGCGTCAAAGCTACAGGTGCCATCTATTCCGGAGCACCCACCTGCCACCCGTTATACACCAGAGCATTGTTTAGTCAGCTTGCTGGAGCAAGCGCACGCACTTTCACGGAGACCCTGCACACGGAGGCCAAGTGTGGCCCAGTACTCACATAGGAGACCGGCGGTCAGCTGATTTCGACCGTCCGGAGTTGGCTCTCCTGGTCCTCCATCCACGGCCCAGCAATTACACAGCGCTCAGCAGCCGCTGGAAACACTAAGCTACACATTCAGACCGGAGTCTGACACAGTGGACTGTATTGCTGTGAGTAAGGAATCGGTATGAATTACCGCTGGACCCCTGGCTGGCGGTTGAAATCCCGACAGCGGCTGGCCGACAGAGGAGGAAATCCCGATCATCCCTAGGTAAGTATAAACTAACCTATTTTTCCTCCTAACCCTCCTTTAGGGTGCCTAACCCTAACCTTTCCCCCTGTGCTAAGCCTAATCCCACCTCTAAGTGCCTAAACCTAATCCCCCCTTCCCCGCCGCCTAAACCTAAGTCCCTCAGGGGGGTGCCTAACCCTAACCTCCCCCCGAGGGTGCCTAACCCTAACACTCCCTCCCCCTAGCCTAACCCTAACCTCCCGGGGTGGTGCCTAACCCTAAGTCCCCCCGGGAGCCCTAACCCACCCCCCCACCCTTGCAGCTGTCTGTTGCGGCGCCCGGCATCCGCTCAATAGGGATGACGGGCGCCGGTCTCCCAGCGTCTGTAAAATGACAGACGCCTGTCATTCATCTCTCGTCGGGATTAAATTGTCTAGAAGCTGGCGGTCGGCATTCCGTCCGCCTGCTTCCTAAACGTATACCGTGAGTAACAAGGGACCTCTCCTATGTACTGTCCTATTACTATTTTTATCCCCACTAAGGATTATAGCTTCATCTCACCTGCGGGTTATTCATACGGCTGTGGAAGATATATTCACATTTACTTTTTGCTACAAGATAACACTGGACATTTAATTTTCACTTTGTGACTGTTACTATCCAGTTTTACAAATTATCAATATTGGAATCTCATTTTAGTTTTTTTCTGTTACCAGCCATTACCAGTTATTCAGCTCTCACTTTATTGATTTTATTGATTGTTATGTGTTATTATCTATTTACTCCCAGGAGCAATTAGTTCTATTTATGTGTATTATAATAAATATATATATATTATACTTTTTGGTCTGATAAACTGTAGTATTCATGATGTTATAAGCGCCTTTGCAGTATATCTGTTTTAGTCTTTTTTGTATTGGGGACAGGCAATCTCCAATCCTGCAAATTGGCAGCTACATCCTCTGAGCCACACTCACCACAGGTCCCCACCAGGCGCCAAGGTTAATTTGTGATTACTTGTTGGTATAAGATGTCTTTGAAGAAATGAGTCTTCGGTGCCTTATAGCAAAAGAAAGTGAAGGAGCTTATTTCAGTTCATCAAAATTAGTCTGCAGTTGGCAGCAATATTTATTGATTTTTATTTATTCATTTCTTTTTTCATTTCCTGGAACTGCACCCACTAGTTTACCAGTGTAGTTTTCAGTTAATTTGGAGTTTGTTCCAAGGCTAATTCATTTTTAGATTTTAAATCTCATTCTACTAATTACTCTTAGTGCACTACAATGCATTGTTCTTTCATGTTGATTTATTATTGTCTAATAACTTATACTAACTGGCAATAACTAGGAGATTTTGCAAATAGCACATTAGGCTAATATACATAACCTAAATTCTGGTCAGAAAATTCCTTGCATTTGAGGGAGCAATGTTTGACCCCATGCCAGTGCCTTCATGGATACAATTCTGCTGTTCTTAAAATTGAATTTGATTTAACTATATTAAGATGGTCATTCTTCTTCAAGATGTATAATGTCTGTTAGTGCTTAAAGCAGCTAGTGGATGTTTTGTACCCGTAGAGACAATACCAAATAATTAATAGTTTTTTAGGGAAAACTTGGCAGGTGACCCCTTGAACCATCGTGAGATAGATATGTTTTTTATGGAAATATTTATATAACTGCAATAATGTGCAGTGATATAAGGGTCTCTATACTGTTTACATTTGGCTCCTTTTAATTGTCTTTCAAGCATAGAGTGCACAGTAACATGTTATTTTATATGGTTTATACCAGTGGTGTGCAACATAATATTGTTTGGAGTTCGCAAAAGTGGTATTTGTTTCTTCCTTGTTACTTTTCTAAATGTACATGCAGCTTATACAGTAGATCACATCATGACTAACTGGCTGGTGATAAGAACCCACAATCCAGTCACATACTAATGCCAATAGTTTTGATTTTGTTAGAACTGTCCCACAGTACAGGCCTAGGAAGGGATGGGTTGTATTGGAAAATTGTTTTCACCTTAAGCAAATGGGGTTGATCATTGGGTAGGTTGAGTTTTGGATAATTTTGTCCAGAGTTTTAATGTTGGAAGGGTGGCAATCTTTCTAATGGACTGTATTAATGCGCTGTATGCATTTTAGGAAAAAAATTTAAGGACCTATATTACATAAAATCTCATTATATGCTATGTTGTTATATATAGCACGATGGTCATGAGATTTATAATACGTACTTACCAACTTCTTTAAAATAACATCTGGGAGAGTCCCGGAGGGGGCATCCCTGTCTGGTGGGTGGGGGGGGGGGAGAATTGCACCACCGTTGCATCATTGTGGCTAGGCTGACACGATTCAAAGTGTCATCTAACCTTCAGGCTCTTCACTTCTGTCGGGAAGGTGGAGACAGGCCAAGCCTGTCAGGAGGCTGTGAGAGTCCCCCTAAATTGGGGACTCTCCCCATCATTCCAGGAGAGTTGGCAAATATGCTTTAATATAATAGAATGTTGGTATAAAGAAAAGTGGTATGGTTTAATTAAAAGAAAATGTTTGCCTTATTTTGTGCAATATATTTTTTTATTTGCTTTGGGCCAGCTGAGGATGGCTATGAACATACTTCTCAGTGTAGTGTTTCACTGAACTTGTTATTCAATAACATTTTAATAAGTTCTTAAAGCTGACCATTAAGGGTATGTTTCTCTGGTATTGAATACTTAGAGCTGCAACTGTGTATTCAGAGTTGGATGCATCTATGGGGTTGGGAACGGAATACCTGCGCTCAGGATCCCGACGGTCAGAATCCCGATTACATCATACCGACTGGGCTGCAATCCCGATGCCTACAGGTAAGTACCCCTACCCTAACCCTGCCTTTAACCCTCCCTCCCCACAGTGTCTAAACCTAACCCTCCCCCTGGTGTCTATCCCTCCCCCCCTTGTGCCTAACCCTCCGCCTATCCTTAATCCCTATCCCTTTTAGTTACCGTCAGGATGCATTACCCGGGATTCTGACTGGTGTTGGGATTCTAGCACCGACAGATGGGATTTTGACTACATCCCAATCTTATGTGGCTGCACCTCCCCTATCTATCTGCTTGTGAAATCAACCATCATCATCATTTACCCCAGTCTTATTCTTGGGGCAAGAGATTTGTGCAAAATCAGATGGATCTCTGTATGGCCCACAATTCCACCTACATGGCCATGTCAAGCTCCCAAAACACTTAGACTACGTGCAAACGCCCAGTTGTCAACCTGTTACACCCATTCAGCCACAACTGGAGATGCAACTGAACTGTGTTGAATTACCGCTCAGCTATTCATATGCTCGGCTATGGAATATGCAGTGGTAAAAATTGTAAGATCCAGCCACAAAACGGACTTGCATGCAACTCTGAGTCGGCCCCTTAAACTTGCTGGTTTTACTAATAGAAGGAGCAGTCAGTAATTTTGTAAAATAAAAGATTTTGACATCTTCGTTAAATAGAGGTTACTGACCATCAATTTTCGGAGGGAAAATATCATATACATTTTTTTTCTAGAGATGAGCGTTTCGGTTTTTGCTTGGTTAAGTTCGGATCGGATAACCGAAACCCATTGGTTATCTAGTTTCACGTGTTTTGGATAGCCAATAAGATAAATCCGAACTTGCACTATTTTGGCGAAAAGAACCGAGTAGAACCGACCCGCTCATCTCTAATTTTTTTGTTTGTTTTTTATTCATTGTAATGATGGTGGGTAGCTCTGCTTTGCTATTAATCTAGTGATCTGTGGTATACTTTGCTTCACTCAGTTAACCTTGTACAGACTACCAACTTTATAGCCAACACAAGCTAACAAGTGATGCTGCTACTTCTTTTGTAGCATACAACTGTGTAGCATGTAGGTGTATTTATATCAAACGTATATTTGTAAAAATGTAGACTTCTATGTAATTTTTATTTACGCATTTCAAAAAAAAAAAAAATTTCTTCATCAAGTGTTCTGTAAATGCCCGATTAGATTTCTATAGTTAATACTACATGTAACATTACAGGTTGAGTCTCCCATATCCAAATATTCCGAAATACGGAATATTTTTAGCATGACTGAGAAAGTGAAACCTTTGCTTTCTGATGGTTCAATGTACACAAACTTTGTTTAAAGCACAAATTATTAAAAATATTGTATAAAATAACCTTCAGGCTGTGTGTATAAGGTGTATATGAAACATAAATGAATTTCATGTATGTACACACACTTTTTTTGATGCACAAAATTATTAAAAATATAGTATAAAATGACCTTCAGGCTATGTGTATAAGGTGTATATAAAACAAAAATGCATTGTGTGTTTAGATTTGGGTCCCATTCCCAAGATATTTCATTATTTTATGCAAATATTCCAAAATACGGAATATTCCGATATCCAAAATAGCCCTGGTCTCAAGCATTTTGGATATGGGAGACTCAACCTGTATATTAAAATATAAAACGTTGCACCTCCTATCTTTTGTTATAAATGCCTTGCCTTGGACATTGTTTACATTTCCTTTGGGCAACATTTTCTGTGACACTAATATCATGTGATCATTTAGAGCCAATGTACTGCAAGCTGGCAGTTTGGTGGTGTCACATGATTCTCAGGAGTAGAGTGAGCATGCTCCTGCTAGTACACAGCCTGTTCGGATTGATTAATATAAAAATGTATAGCTGCCCAAAATATGGGCAACATGTTGGCATGCTAAAATGTAAATGTAAAAGAAACTACACAGCTGATCTAACATACAAGTTATTTATAAGCTGTTTTTCAGTTATGTGATTCATGGGCAGTTATGTTCATTGACAGGTACTCTTTAAAGTTATACTCAGGTATGAATGATATACAAATGTTAATGATAGTGTTCCTTTGAAGCTACCAGCAGACCCCTTTGGACCCTCTAACACACCTTGCATAAAGAAACCAAGAAAAAAAATTACCTTATTTTATTATAACACCTTAATAATATTATGCAGTCATTTCTATAGTACATGATTCTATATTTATTGTATAACATGCTTGTACTATATTATAATACAAGATATCATTTCTAAATCAACAGTTAATTCTGCAGCTGATTTGCTGGTGGTCCCTGTTTTGCGTATGTGACCATGGTAAAAGCTGTTGAGATTTATTTTTAAACCTGTCAAAATTATATTTTAAGATCCAGGGATAAAACATTTATTTCATGCATCTGTTAAGCTTGATTGCAAATAATATTTGCTTTCATTGTTATTTTTTTTTTTTTTACTGTTGTGTTGTTTCCCTGTACATATCGCTTTGTGCAAATCAATATTTTTATGAATAATCTATATATCTGGACCACTACAGGCATTTTGAATCCTCAAAGCTTGCCTATTTCTGTGTTGAAAATTCAGAGAACAAATCTACAAGAACAGAAAGGAGCTTGAAACCTGGCACACGCTGCTGGAGAAATATGGCTTGAGGTTTCACCGAACTTGTAAGAATATCCATTGTTTAGCATAGATGAACAATCGTATTCCTGCAGAGTTACAAGCCCAACTTGTTGATTCCAATCTCTGCCTCTTCTTTGGAGCTTTATTTCAATTTTACTTCAGTGTTACAGTTCTCACGCTGTGCTTACCCAGCCATAAGACATAATGTGAGGAGCTGGTGAAGGAGAGTATTCACAGTTTACAGGAGCACAAAGCCTAGGTTGCATTACAAAGCATTAGGAAGCAACAGCCATATGACTGACAAACCTAGGGTGATATCTCATACAGTGGACAAGTGTACATTAGCCTCCTACCTGCTGACTTATTATCACACCCTATCTATTCCAATTATACCTCTGGTCAAAATTCCCCTGTCCCGATTTTTCTTCAAACTTCCATTTCAAATAATCTTAATATGTAAATTGGGTTTAGTAGCATTTGAAGACTGGTTACAGTATGGTAGGAATTGACAACCACACAAAGATTGCTGATGAAGCATGATCAACTGGTATGCAAATAAGCAAAATGTACAACTCCCAGTGTAACTCTGGCTATAATGATTTCTCATTACCGTATGTATTAATTAGTTAGAAATGTGCCCTACATTTGGCCTATGGCATGCAATGCAGCTTCACGCTGAAAACATACTCAATTATTCTAGCTTATAAATTGCCTGCTGCCCCTTCGCACTTGTTACACAGGAAATGTGACTGACGTCTGCACATAAACAGCCAGAATACCAGCAATAAAAATAGTAAGTAATATTAAGATATGACACACTTCCCT
This sequence comes from Taudactylus pleione, assembly GCA_031769625.1. Classification (NCBI taxonomy): domain Eukaryota; kingdom Metazoa; phylum Chordata; class Amphibia; order Anura; family Myobatrachidae; genus Taudactylus; species Taudactylus pleione. The sequence goes on from JAUIMM010000706.1 coordinate 10,970,934, forward strand.
GTCAGGGCAGTTTTACACTCACATGGCACATTTTCATACTTCTGGGGTTGACATATTTCAAATATCATCAGGAAAGTGTGAAAGCAAGAGTCTCACAATGAAACGATTAATGACAAGGTGGGAAGCAATGCACGAGAGATCAGTTTAATTGTGGAGCAAAATATTAATTGGGTCCAATCCATTTTTAAAAAAGTGATTTATTTTTTTTTGTTTAAAATCATGGAGTGCAATAACAAATATTTAATTAAAAAAAAAATTTGACAAGATATTTTAAATCCTTTGTTAAAAATGACAACAGCACACCAAACTGTGCAAACTGTATCATATAATTTTTATTGTTCATTTTTTTTGTTCAGTTTTTCAAAAGTTGGTACAGAATAAAAGTGAAGGATGAGGAGGGTAGAGCTACACTTCAAGACCGTAATTAACATATTGTGTATGATTCTCTTTGCTACTTATGGACTAACAAGGTTTGCTAAGTATGTATGTGGGTGGTAATTGTAAGGAGTTTTTGAGACCGGGAGGATGTTGTGACTCCCCATAAAGGTCTCCTGGAGGAGTGGACAAGTAAGAGTGGCTTAGTATGGGTAAACTAGATGCGGATAAGGAGCCGGGAAGCCAGAGACAGACCCAGCAATAAGGAAAGTGAACAGAGGGGGTCATTCAGACCCGCTCGCGAGCGCAGGACGCTCGCAAGCAGGTCGATGTTACCCCAATGCGCATGCGCACGACGGAGGGAGCTCCGTCGTGCGCATGCGCGAGACCCGGACAGCGACAGCCAAGCTGTCGCTCCGGATCTCGCACCAAAGGGGGCGTGCTGTCGATGGTGACTGATAGCATGCCCCCTTTGGTGGGCGTGCCGGGGGCGTGGCTGCCAGACGGAGGCGTTCCCATGGGAACGCCTACCGTCTGGGTCCGGCCCCACTGACATCACTAGTGATGTCAGTGGGAGTGATTTTGGCTCTGATAGAGCCAAAATCACTCCAGGGCTTGCGGTCACCGAGACCCTACCGCAGGGTCTCGTCGCAAGCCCGATGGTCTTGACCATCGCGACCATCTTTTTGGCCGCTCACATAAGCTGTGGGTGGTCACCCACAGTTATGCGAGCGGCCAGGAGGCCGCTCCATTTTTAGGTAGGAGGGCACTGATTCAGAGCGAGCGCTCTGGTCAGAGCGTCCGGCTTTGAATCAGGCCCAGAGTCCAGATTGTTTCAGGCAAAGACCTATGAAGCGGACTAGTGGCGTAAAAGGGGCCCATACACTAGCGACAGATCGCCGTGATGTTGTGATCCCCAGATGCAGAGTCGGAGGATTGGTGAAATCCATCATGTAGGATTTCACAAATTTACCGATCACGATCCAAGTATGATCATGATTTGCAAATATGTAAAATTTAACGTCTAATTTCACCAGTCCTCTGAGGGATCAGAGAACATCGATGGGCGCCAGTCTGCATTTCCGATCCCATAGCAAGAACAGACAATACATCACCTGATGTATGGGCTTTAGATCCATGTATGGGCAGCACAGACGGTGTAATGGTTAGCGTTACTGCCTCACAGCACTGAGGTCATTGGTTCGATTCCCACTATGGCCCTAACTGTGCGGAGTTTGTATATTCTCCCTGTGCTTGCGTGGGTTTCCTCCGGGTACTCCGGTTTCATCCCACACTCCAAAAAATATACTGGTAGGTTAATTGGCTCCCCACAAAAAATTGACCATAGTGTGTATGTCATAGGTAATATAGCTTGTAAACTCCACTGGGGCAGGGACAGATGTGTAAGATATTCTCTGTAAAGCGCTGCGGAATATGTCTGCGCTATATAAATAACTGGTAATAATAATAATAATGTATTCCTGGTGCTGCTCATTTGATTAGAACAGTCATGCAATATGCTTTTTTCTATGTTCTAATTTGTGTTTTTGCCAAACTTTCATTCATTAACGCATTCATTATGGGTGGTTTCGTTTTCTTTCAGTTGACCACAAATAGGCAAGTTCTGGAAATGAATTTGCACTAATAGTTATATTTAATAACTTACAACAGTCCCTGCCCCAGTGGAGCTTTAGTTCTCTACCACTCACACAAACGTGTTGATTTTGGTATAGGCCTATAAACAGTGTATTTTGGAACGTTGGAGGGAATACAGAGCTCTCAGAGGACACCCCAATAACAGAGAGTAAATACAAACTCTACAGACATAGTGGTTAGAATAGCGCCAGTGTTACCAGACAGCAATACTACTCACTCTGCCATCGCGTCCCTTTTACTTTGTATATATGCTACACTAAAGATGGGCGCATTGGATGCTAGCACAAATCCAGCAAGAACATTATACTCAGTAACTCCCATACTGACACATTGATGGGGGTGGCACGCTCCCCCACTGCCGCACAGGTCCCATAACTCTCCAGTGACACTACAGGCAGCTGGAAAAGCTATTACATTCAGAGGTCTCAAAACCATCCTTAGATCACTTCCTTATGCAGGTCTGTTCTGAGTTTAATATTGTCTTTTGGTTATAAAGTTTCATGGTGCTAGAACATATGATTTTGAACAATATTTTTTTAAATTGCAGAAAACTCACTTAGCCCAAAATCCTAGATCAAAGTATGTCCTATATACATCTATTCTTCTTACAGTCTCCCAAGTGAGGATTACGTTCTGCGTTTGGTTTTGTTAGTGCTGTTTTATAGCAGTTGCATGTATATCTTTAGTTTTAAGAAATCTGTATTCTGTAGCAGTATTCTGTTTTCATTTGGGAACTTTTTTGCCATATTTTAGCCCAGTTACCCTTAACTTTAATCATTGTTCTGTATACATGTATTGTCAAGGGGCTAATACTCTACTACCAAATGATTACAATTCCATAAACTGTACGTATATTGTTTTTATTGATGGCGATTCAAATCCCCTGTTCTATGCCACCTTTTGCGTAGTTATGAAGTATTTCAATAGAACACAATAAATAAAAGGCGTTTGGGTGTTTACCTTCAATTCACGGTCATGCAAGTTTATTTGAGTACCATGACAAGACCTTTCCCCGTGTCCTCACACTCTCCTTAAAGGTCTCTTGCAGCACATTCTGACTGCAGGAGAAAACGCTGTGCCTAGTGTTGGATGTCAAGACTTAATCACCAACTTCAAATCCTTTGTTAACAATCTAAATAGTGGCAGATCTGCAACTTCAAAGCCAGGCAGCTCAGTGTGTTTATGCCTCCAATATGTCGGGGACTTAAGCGTAATGTTTTATGTATATTGCCATTATGACAGTTGGAAAGGCTAAAAAAGAAAAAAGCAATTATATAATTGCTTCAAAGAATTATGCATGGGGGGATGGAGGCTTTTAAGGAATGCCAGAACAGCCTTAATTATTATATCACCTGAAGTCGAGCAGCGAAATTATGTCCCAATTATTTGTGATAAGCAATTAAGCTTCATGTTACAAGGCATGAAAGAAATTCCTCTAATATTGTTTTCCTTTCAGAATCAGGGAGGGAAAACACTCCACTTTTATTTTTAAAGGAGTGCGTGGGCGAAGAAAGAGGGGGGTCATTCTAATCTTTGTAAGCTTATTTATTTATTTTCATGTTGATACGTTGAAAGCATTGTTTGTGATGTTTTGCTCCCACTAAGGTGATGTATTCTGCAATTCAAATGTGTCTTTCCCCTCCCCAGCTGTTTGAAGACTAGACAGTATGGAGGTTTTTTAATGCGGCTTTTCTTTTGCCAAGCCGTATTGACAGGGTTTCCATTTCCAGAATGACAGCAAAAGTAAGGAGCAGTAATTATTGAAATTGCTGACGTGTTTAGAACATTGATGAAAGAGAGAACGGGGGAGAGAAAAATAATAATGATAATTGTATAAAAATATACACACAGGCTGTTACAGTGGCTGAAGACGGCGTTATTCATTTATAAATGTAAGGACTTAGGTGGTTCCTCAATGTTAGTTTTAGCTGATTGACTGTGAGGTGACAGCTATAGCTCTCTCTTCCATTGGCGGATGCCGGAAGTCTGCAGTTTATTGCTGTGTGACTGTTTACAGGACTTCTCCTGCCCTAGTTTTTATCTGTAAAGAAGGAATTTATACAGGAGAGGCTGTGATAAAGGGCTGTAGAAGGGAGGCCTTTATCACAGCTCCCCTATTGTATATGTGTTCTATTCTCCCATGGATGGCAGTTAAGTATACAGAAGCCTACTCGTTCCTTGCTGTCAACAGGCTCTGAATTTAGTGAGTATTTCCCTGCTGTGACAACGCAGGATTACCATCCCAGCGATCACCCGGGCCCCAAACCCTGCAATTTAATAGCTTTTTAGGTTCTCTTCTTTTTCTAAACAGCAATTAATCTCATTTTAGCACAATTTTCTCGTTTCTGAAGTCCCCTCATTGAGGCGCTGTTTTGTTCATATTTGGCTTCATCTCCTCTGCATAGTCATTAGAGTCTCCAATTAATGTCACCTTTAGCTGAAGAGTACTCATTTTTATTGAGAAAATGACAGTTGCTACCATGAGCAGTGTAGTGTAATATACATTAATTGCCCCGTAACACTGGTAATTACCAGTTTTTTTCAGGGCTCTCAGTAAACCGTCATTGCCTAGACAAGACTAGAGCAGATCTAGAGTAGTGATTAGGCAAAGGGGCCAGTCCTGTTTTCTGTTGGTTTCGCATTTCTGCTTAACCCTTTACCTAACAACATAAAGGATGCAATGGCTCAGTAGCAAGGATCATGTCAGCTCTAGATGTACACAGTAGTGTGTTTCCCAGTTCACCCTCTTATGATTCATCAGTACGTAAAGAACCTGCATAGTATTGCTTTTATTGGTAAAGGTTTAACGCTTTCGTCGTACCCTTTCCCCATCCCCCCTAGCTTACAATGCTTAAATACTGACACGCCATGGCATGTGGGTCTTTTATGTCACACACACACACACACACACATATATATATATATATATATATATATATATAATTTACAGATAGAATGAAAGCTTTCTACAGTTGCTACATAAGCAGTTTTCAAATGTAGTGTCACCGTATTAAAAATTGTGGACTTGTAATCTGAACAAACAGGTTGTAGTTATGATCTTGGCAGTCGAGCTGCCGCACTCATAATGCCGGCACCAGAATCCGGACACCAGTCAAACTCCCGGTGCCAGCATCCAGACCGCTGAGATCTCGTCGGTAAGCATTAGGGTTAGGCACTAGGAGGGGGGTGGGGTAGGTTTAGGCTGTGGGGGGGGGGGCTAGGTTTGGGCTGCGGGGAGGAAGGGTTGGCCTACTTACCGGTAGGTGTCGGCATTGCAACTCAGTCGGGATCCTGAGCGTCGGGATTCTGAGTGCCAGCATCTCGTACCCAACCAGACAAACTCATTCTTGTTAGACTTTTACTAGCACAGCTATTTGTTAATGTATACAGTTTATAACATAACATGATTTTTTTTTTTATGTCATGGATCTATTTCTCCAAATGAGTCTTGTGTGTGATACTTGAATAATAGTGAATAATATTTTGAGTATATATTATGGATTTAGAGCTATTCTGGATAAAGGAAAAGGATGGAGGCATAATTGTACTTTGCTGGTCATTGTTGTAGTGAGCTCTGTATGATGATGACCACCCTAAGGGCAAGTGTGAAAAATATATATTAAAAAATAAAATTAATAAGTTTATCATAACGCATAATTGAAAGACAATGTAATTTCTCTTTCATATCTAAGTTATAGTTCCCTTTACATTTTAATGGGGGTTTCTACCATCGCATAATGGCAAATGCCATTGTATATTTATTTATTGCCAGTTATTTATATAGCGCACACATATTCCGCTGCGCATTACAGAGAGTATTTGGTCATTCACATCAGTTCCTGCCCCAGTGGAGCTTACAATCTATATTCCCTACCACATGTACGCACACTAGGGTTAATTGTTTTTGGGAGCCAATTAACCTACCAGTATATTTTTGGAGTGTGGGAGGAAACCTGGAGTACCCAGAGGAAACCCACGCAAGCACAGGGAGAATATACAAACCCCATACAGTTCTTTCTTGTAAAGTTTCCTAAATATATCAATTTAATTTTTTTCTGCCTTAAATCTATGCTTTTCAGTAATGTATTTATAGCATTATGTGGAGTTGTTTCTTTTAATTGCACTGGGACAAAACACAGCTTTCATGTAAGGAACACATATAGGACCTAGGGCAACAGCAACACAACAACTCTGCGTGATACAATACATGGTTGAAAAAGCACACAGTGGAACTAGAGGTAAAAATCAATATACTTAGTAAACATTCCAGTAGGACATGTGTAAGTTAATAAAATTAAGTCTGAAGGAGGAAACCCCTTTAATACTTTATCATATCATATACGCATATGGCATATTTAAAATATCTCATCTATGTTAATAAGTTTAGTTTGCATAAAATCCATTTGTGCAACTAAACAGAGGCTGTCCTTTGGGTCAGAAATAGAGGGTTGCAGCTTCCATAGTATAATGTTGCTGCCTCCTCCAGCTAGATGACAGTCCACCTATAGCTTCAAGCTGGCAAATAACAGAGACCTTTCTTTTATCTTAGTGATAACACCTGCTTTAGGCAATCATGTCTCGCTCTCCAGCAGTCTCCCCAAATGAATTTTGTCACAGGCTTTCACATTGTGTGTCGGTGATGAGCTAATGAAAGTGGATAGCACAATTTGTACTGAACAGGTCCTGATTTCTAACACACAGCTGAGAATAGCGCGTAGCCCGGCTCTGGAGATAGAAGACTTCATGATACAGCTGATTTCCCCATTACTGATCATTAACAGGGGAGATGCTCTCGTGTTTATCTGTTTGTATTGGTGTGCGGCTATCGAATTGTTTATGACAGGACTAATTGAGGTAATTGCAGAGCCCGAAATTACCTGTCAGCTGTTTATTCGCATACTACTTTCTTCCCTGACAAACAATGACATGTGAGGGATCCCATAGCAATAGTCATGATGGCTTTTCGCAGTAGTAATGAGGACAGTTGGGGCCCAGTCTGAATTGATACCTGCTGCCTTCATATGTACAAGCCAGTTAAGTGACTTGTTGGCTTGGGAAAACTAAAGTGTCCCATTGCTGTGCATGATAAGAGGAAGCGTTTACTGGAGTCTAATACTTCACTTTATTACATCTGACATTAATCACTGGTGAACGAGACCCTAATATCCACATGACGTGCTCTTCACAGGCATCAGTAAGTGACGGGGTGGATGGAGAAGCCAAAAATAATTATGACACTGCTGTGAATTGTGTTATTTTAACTTTCACAGCCAGAAAAATCACTATTGTTTTTTGACACAATCACTAGCAGCTTATTTACTTTACATGACAATAAGGCCATTAACTGTATGTGCCATTCTGCTTTGTTTTCTCTTTATTCGTTTCTTACTTTTGCCTTTTTTTACTTCTCCTTTTTAATGTTTATCTGTTATCATTTCTGTTTATCCTTTCACTGCCTCTCTCTCTCTCTCTCTCTCTCGGTCGCTGTCGCTTTCTCTCTCTCTGCCTGAAACAAGTGGATGGTGGAAGTCATCAGGAGACATTGATGCATGAAATGATTTCCCCTCTGCATGCAGCTGTAATATAACCTGTCCCACTGAGGTCCACATCTTCCAGGTTTTATTAGAGAGATTTATTCCCTCAAGCTCTTCAAAACAAAACAGATGCAGGAGGAGGAGAGAGGCGCACCCCATGCATAGCTCTGGGTGAGCGGGAGGAAAGAGACGTGTTTGCTCCCATTGCACATAACTGTTAGCGTTATGTATGTGAGTTACATGTCTTATGTGTTTATTTATCCCTTACTTGAAATTCAACAACATATCTTTTTACGCTTTAGTGTCACAATGATAAGTGTGTGCCAATGATAACTGCACCAGTGTCAGTATGAGAACTTTCTTTATAAAGCATTAATGTGACACTTTCCTAACTAGCATTAAAAGCCTATTGCTGCACATCGCGCCTGCAGAGTATACAACAGCCGTTGCCGAGCGATGATTTAACCCAGCGATGAGCAACATTTGGCACAAGGGACACATTTATCCTCCAACCATAACCTGTGGCCCCAGCTACCTCCTGATTTAATATTCATTTGTCCTATCCCCTGCTTTATGTCTCAGCAGTCCCAGCTCTTATTAAATATATTTATGGGAAAACTGAAGGATGCTTTAGGGGAAGTGGGAGGTCTAAGACCCTTTTCTGGGTAAATGGGTTATATATGTATTTTTATTGAGTGGGCATCGTGAGGGGTGTTTTGATGGTATGAGTGACATGTGGGGCCTATTCTCAGGGCATGTGACCTCACCAATATAAGTAAATGTATTGTTTAGCTTGTTACTGAGGCTTAGGGTACTAGGCAGCCCTTTTAGAAGCCTAGAGAGCAGGATCCGGCCCTTGAAATGTATCAGGTTGCCCATAACTGACGTAATCCCTGCTATGTCATGCTGTTAGTGGCTTTGTTAAGTACTTGTGAGTGTAATGTGCCGCATAATGAAAAGCAATGCACTGTGGTGGGAGCACTATTCTTACTCTACCTTGTGTAACATACGACCAGGAGGTGATGCCCCGGATGGTGTAATGTAGGATGGGTACAATATAATATCCCCATCCCAATGGTATGAGCTCTATCCTGAGGTCCACCTGCTGCAGTGACGAGCTGAGCACTCCTACCACTTTTGAAGTGACTCTGGTCCAAAGTTTCACTCTGGCTAGTAAAGAAATTGATTGGTTGATTAAATAGAGTTTTATGCTAGAAGTTCTAACCCAAAAGGGGAAAAATTGGTTGAAACCTTTCAGTTCTGACGTTTGATCCACTACAGCCGATGCATGGCTTGGACTGCTGAAGATTAAAATTTATTAAAAATGGTTTCAGTATGTTTCTCCTTGGGTTAATTACTTCTAAAGATAATTTATTACACATAGAAGAATGTTAGGAAATTCTAATTATTTATTTATTTTTAGCAGGAAAAGTAATATTTTTCAAAAATGTATATCAGGGAATGCTGATGCTCAGATCAAAATATATCTACATATATCTATCCTTCAAGAATTTTGGTGATAGGGAGGACTATTAGTATAGCCTATAATTCCCACTGCTCTGGGGGAACCCTGCGTGCGGTTACTTTATTCCTCTATTCACAGGTGGTGGCCAGTAAGAAGGTGACTGTCCATCACAACAGAGGGATCTATGTTAGTGATGCCAACACTATACTGGGTGCTACCTCAATTGCACACTCTCCTTAATGGTGCACGGAAGTGTTCACCATTCAGGAAACGTACCATTTCATGCCTGCTCTTCCACTTGATCTCTATATCATTCTTACTGAGGTGTAATAATCTTCTCACAATACAAATTCTTGGCGGCATTGACTAGTGGCAAGAAGCATGTGTGATATTATTCGGGGCATTGGATTATGTGACTGGGGGAGGGCAGTGGTAGAAGGACTGAGAATATGATAGAAAGTAGACAGAGGTATAAACACATTCCCCTGAGTTTGGTCATAGTCTGTGTAGATTGGATTTTATTGCATACCTTTTATGTAGTACATATGTGCTCATCAAAATGAAGATAAAACAAGTATTGAGGTTACAGAGCCAATAATCTGCTAATTGCCAACTCTATTCTATCTGATTTAAACTGATAGATATGTTTGAGGCTGCACAAAAACCTTCATAAATAACTTAAATGATCATATTTGTATTGGTTATTTGATGCCTTTGAACCAAAAAATATACTGGCAATTAGATTTTTTTTAAAAAGCAAGCTATGGTTACATGTATATATACCTTAATTATGAGTGGTATCTTTAAACATTAGCTCGTGTAAAATTCCTCTACAACTCTCATGATAACAGGCTGAATAAAAGGGAAATGCCTCCTCCCCGTAGCACAAGAGCGATTACATTGAGTAAATGTTGCATACAGAGTATTAAGAGCCTAATTGTTGTAGTTTGAGGGGTAGAGATGGCCATCGGTGGGTTAACCATTGCTGGCACCATTGGTGGTTGATCTCTATGGTATGAAAACATTGGCTGTAAACCATTGATGATTTCATCCACCGATGAAATACACTGCTTTAATACTTGCCGGGCAGTGGGCCAATCACAGAGTGGGGGCGAGGCCTCACAGGTTATGTTGGGGACGGAGCTAGGCACATGGAAAAAAATAAAAATAAACCATCGCGTGGCTTTGTGCAATTGATGGCAGAGAACCAGTGGATCACCGCCATTGATGGCAAAACCATCGGTAGTTAGCCATTAAAGGATGTTAACCAACGATGGTCGATGCCCATCCCTTTTGAGTGGAGGAGGCATCCCCCTTTCACTTCTGAAAGTGTGCACTTGTGACTGCTGTGCTCTCCAAACTGAGTAGGTGCTATTGTTTAGATCAATCTGTGTCAAAAGACCCTAAGTCTAGGCAAAAGCAACAATCTTGGCTGCTTAGTAATTGCATTTCCCTTTGTGTTGGACATTATTTTTGACGTTGTTTACTCGCACACAATTTTAGCTGCTGGAAGGTAATTGTATTTGCAACAACAATGGCATGGGTGATGGGTACAGTTGCCTTAGATGTCAAAACACCCAGCCATAACACTGCCTGGTCCGAGAAACCATTATTTCTTAAAGGATGATTCCAGCAAGGGAAAATGTTCCCATGTAGTAAAAACTGGTAGATTGGCCCATACAAAATAGCACAGGATGGGTGACAACTCATAAACTAATATTGTACACATGGTATATTAGGATTCAAGATGACATTGATCACACTTGGTCACTGCCAAACGGATGATTCTAATCTATGAGTCTAGTGAGAGTAAAAATATGAAGAAGAAGACATAGACTGACGATTCTCAAAAAGGGGAACAAGAAGATGTAAGGTATACAAGCAGAAGGAAACATCAGTTGTGTTAAGCTGGGTACACACTTAGACAATTCAAAGGCTGACCAGACATCCCGCTGACCGAGCATCCGATTTGGTAAGCTATATACACTTACCAATCGGCCACTCAGTTTGTCTGCTCAAATGTTACAACTGGGTGGACATTTAAATTTGCCTGCCCAGTTGTGATGTCAGTGTCGACTGTTCCTATGGTCAGTGTACGGGTGGTCAACAGGTCACCTGTACACACAGGCATATGTACTGATATATCGGCTGAGCTCCAGGATCTACGGCATTTACGGACATATTGTGCAAAATGTAATAGACTGCGAGCCAGCAGCACTGTGGGAATACATATGAATATGCCTGTATGCTTGCTACTTGAAAATATGGACAAACTCACATGTATTCCCGCAGCAGCGCCGGTTCGCAGTCTATTACATATAGTCCATAGTCTGTACACACCTGTAGATGCACTATGCAATATGTCGTTCGTCAGCTATACGAACCATATATAGTATGTACACAGCCTTACTCACTTGCTGAAGACTTGTATCTGTTCAGAGTATTAAACCAAGATGTGATAGATCTTAGGTTCCAATAGTTATTAATTTATTAGCAGTAATATGCCCTGTAATATAGAGAGGACTGGATCATTGCTAGCAGGTTTCATCCATCAATTTTATAAGACCATCCTTACTGGTGATACAGGTAGATCAGGTATCAATATTTTCTGTACTTCCCTATCCTAATATCTTCTCTTTCTGCTAAAGCAGTAGGTGAGGGTCCTTTTGCCCTCCGTTACATCTATTACCCCTTTTCCACCAAAATCCTGGGTCTGACCCGGGATTTGGAACACTGTTCCAAGCCCCACTGTTCAGAACACTGTTCAGACCCAGGATATACCCCATTACCATTGCGGCGCCGACCCGGGAATATCCGCCATTCACACTCCACACGAGTGCAGTGCCAGCGCTTGGAGATGATGTCATCTCTAAAGCTCCAGTGACTCCAGCTCTCCCCTGAACGCCATACCGGAGCAGACTAGTAACCAGGGGAGGGGGTGCTTGCCAGGGAAGGGGGTGTACATTCGGGAGGCTGTGATGTCACAGCTGTAACCGGGGAGACGGGCAGGGAGAGATTGCAGCCTCCCCTAAAGCGGGTATGGGGTAAAAACCAGAACGGTCCGGACCATACGGGGAGGCTGTAATCTCTCCCTCCCTGGTGACAGCTGTCACAGACATCTACCGAATACTAGCCAATCAGCGTTCTGGAAATGGGTCCCGGGTCGGGAGATCCGGGTTACCCGTTACCACTGAGCCTGACCATGGTTTTATCCGCGGAAAACCCTGCATGAGACCCTGGAAGAAATGTCGGGTCAGTCGAACTGGGACCTAGGAGCCTTTTCCACTGAGCCGCTACCCGGGCTGACACAGCAATAATTTTGGCCAGTGGAAAAGGGGATATGTTGTTACTTCGTAAATCCCATTGAATTCAATCCTCCAGGTCTAGAGGACCAGCGGAGCAGAGAGTGCATTTTGCACTGTTTACAAGTTGTCAATTGAATTATGAAGTCCAGATAGCACATGATTGGATAGCCACAGTGTGTGTCATTAGGAGAGGTGAGAATGTTTGTTTTCATATATTTCTTTCCACTATAGCCCCTACAAAAATATAATGAATTAAATTGTCAGATCCCAGGCTAGGTTTTGCTTTGTTTCTAGAGTAAATCAATTTCAGATGTTAGTTTAAATGAAAAAAAAAAACAGAGTAAAATATTTTCTTGAACATAAATGGGCAGATAAATATGTAATGTAAAAATGCTTATTTACAAAGGAATAAACTGTCAATTTAACAACTTGTAAAGTGCTTTATCACAGCATGAAAGTGAAATCAATACAAGATTGCCTGAGGAATATTATTGATGACCTTCACCCAACAAGCAGCTTTTATCACCTTGTATTTGAGGCTGATCATTTGGTTTCCTTTTTGAATTAATTAGTTTGCTTTGGTTGGCTGTAAATACAAAGCTCCGCTAATAGAAGACACTTGTCTCTGAGAAGCCAACAACATCCGTATTTCCTTTAGGATCAATCAGCCGTTAAATAACTCATTGAACTTTCTGTTATTTCAACTAATTTATTTTTGGAAGCGCAACGGGATTTAATTTCCCTGTCCCACTTTTCACCCTTCTCAATAAAAAACAAACTGGTCTAAAGCCTGACCCATGATGCTGTAAAGGGTTAAAAGTTGAATTTATCTCCCTGTGATCTCCTTTGTTATAATATCCTCTAGGACCTGGATGAGGGAAGGTCTGAGCCTCTGCAACATATGTTTTGTTTCAGCCCTTTTACACATGTTGCTGCTTTGGGTCCTTTGGTGTATCTTGCAGAACCGTAACAAGGTCCCAGCTAGGTCAGGGGGGCTGGAATGAGCATCTCGCTCACTTTGCCATGCTGAGGACCAAATTTAAAACATCCCACTGAGTTTAGGCCTCTTTCAACCACTGATTAGATTAGTTTTACATTTGTCAACTGCACTGATATGAATACTTAACCTTTAAACTCATTGGATCTGGAATCTTGTTGCTGGAAAGTGCACTTTTACAAACTTTTCACATTCCTTATTTTAATCATAACAGAAGCGCAATCAACGTACACTACAGTGTCATTCTACTCATATTTTGACTAACCAATATATGTATGCATTTATATATTTGGAGTACATTTCCCTAACTTTAATAGTTACTCTGCATTAAATACATTGACTTGTATTGCTTATAGTATGGGTATAAAAAATATATTCATATTTGATATTGTCCACTTTTAATTTTTTACATCCTGGACTTAATTTTTTTATATATATAGTTCCACCTAAATATACACAGTAACAATCAGTTGTCTACAATAGTAACATGATTATTTGTTTGGAGTTATCTTTGTACAATTTTACAGTGCTTGAATTCATTTCGTAAACAAAATCACACCTGTTGGAAGAGACCCCAAGTCAGTTAATTTCCAAACAAGACTTTATCATGATGAAGAATATGCAACGTAAATCTAATAAAAGGTTATAGACCAAATCAATGCTAAGGTACTGTAGGTACTTACCAGACCTGTGGATTATCCAGCCCAAATTAAGATTGACAGACTTTACTAATTGCTAGCACTCCTAATGAGTTATTGTAACATTTTATTTTCTAAGTTTTCCACCTAGGGGGAAATTAAATTAGCCCCATTAAGTTAACGGGTGCTAATTGAACACCAGCAGCTTTTCAATTAGCCCGACTTTACAGGGATTTCTTTTCTGGTCTCCTGAGACCCGAACAGAAATTCCCAATAAGTATGCAGTTAACAGGTGAAAACAAAGCCCCCAGCGAAACGCGCATTGTATCCTTTCCCAGGGGGTGCTCCTGTGTGCACAAGAGACCCCCGATGCACCACGAACCTCGGCAATCACGTTAGTGACTATCCGGTACTTCTCTACCTAAACTCTCTGTACTCTCATCAGGAGTTCAGTGGCGCTGTAGTCCTGCAATGCAACAGCTGCAGCAGAAGATCAGACAGCCGGCAGTTTTCCCTGACAGCAGGTATACTGTAGACCATTACTTTCTTACTATGCTTCTGTTCAAGGACTCTCATCCCTTATTCACTGCCTGGCACATAGGGAACAGTAATTCCATGAACTCATAAGTGCACAGACTTTAATTTCCTCTTTTGAGAGGTATTATAACCACAGTTACCTTCTCGCATTATTATGATGGCTCATGGTGCAATGTTTTTAATCTAAGTGTCTATTTCTATATATTTTTTAATATCACATATACAGTACATTTTCGCCTCTACACATTTTTTATTATCTTATTTTTATTATATACTTTGTGTTGAATATTTTTTCATTTGTCTTTATATGATTTATTTCCAATATTTCTTCTTTTCTTAACCAGTTCATGTCTGTTTTCAATATATGAATGGCACCAGGTGTATATATATATTTTTTAATGAAACTAGAATAAATTTGAACATGTTTTAATATTCTCCTTGGAGTGTGCCCCTTCTACCGAGTACCTGTTTCGTTTCTTTTCTTTTGTACTTACAATTATGATGGCTTGTGGGAGCACCTCCAAATACTGATTCTTGTATACTATGTTTAGGGGTCTGTTGTCCATATCAGCACCAATTTCATTATTGCAAACTTATTTTCAACTAGTTCATAATTCTCTCCTGTGCGAGAATCTTCCCTTTCCCCCATTTCCCCCTTGTATGCAACGGGTTAAAACACCCAGTTAATGCATTAAGTCCCTTTTCACGGACTTTGAGTTAACACCCCTTAACTGCACTTAACACTTGTTAAAAAGGGGTTCAGGTGAAAAAGGGAGACTAATTGAATAGCCTCAGGCTATAAAGCCCGAGGCTACCTATATTTTTCACCCGTGCAAATTTAATGGACTGAATTGAATCCCCCCTCTAATGTCTCAATAGTAGGATGAACAATACAAAGACGTAAATTTTCGCTCTCCTCAGATGAATGCCTCTTGTGGATCTACCAAACAAACTATTTCAAACACTTCATATAAACCCTTATCATGGACAGGCCCTGAACGATGACAGATGCGCACTCCCGCGGCCGACAAATTGTGTCTTTCGTCTCTCCAACATGTTGGTCAATGATCGCTGACAGATATTAGAAATATCTGTTAGTTTATAAGCGGTAAACGACGAACGATATTTTTAATGAAAACTAATAGAACATAACAAAAAAAAAACTCCACTCCCGGAATGATGTCATGCAATATCGTTCGTCATTTGCAAAAATCTGTCATGTACATGACAGATATCTGTCACCGCAGCCCCAGGAATTTTCAAGGGATAAATCTTTTGTCTTTCATCGTAGAGAAAGATCTGCTAATGGATAGGCCCCTTTACTGTGTGGCAGCTTATTGCAATGACTTCTTTGTATCGTTATAAATATCAGCAGGGAATGTTATACATATATACTCTTTAGACTTGTAAAGTGATTACATTTATCAGGCTATAAGCATATATCTGACACAAATATTGGCTGTAAGTTTAAAGTTTGTGGCTTAGAACATTTTTGGCAATATTCAGAGTGAAACCAGCTTGCAATACTTCACCATAAAAGTCTGGCATGTGTGGAAATGGATAACATACTGAATCCAGTTTCTACAACTCAGATAAAAGTAGTCTGCATTTCATCTGCAATCTTTCTAGTGCTTTTGGATGAATTAACGGTTCTATTAAAGCTGTGCTACCACCTGCATAGAGCCAGGGGCTACGGCATGTAGCGTTTTATCCATGGCTTTGCCAGTTCTGTATTACATGATCTCCCAGTTCAGGACAGTTCACCGGTTTACATGGCGGCATAGGAGATGTGTAAGTGGGAGGACAAATCACAAGACACAATTTCTTAATACAGATTATACTGGGCCGAGATACCATGTGGGCACTATGGGTCTGATTCAGCAAGGAACACAGTTGCTTATAAGCACGCAATTGGTCGATTAATTCGCACTGCGCATGCGTATACATCACAGTGCACGTGTGCAAGCCAGATGCTGCGTTCAGAACTGCGATCGCAGTGGCTACGCAGACCCAAGACAAAGTGATTGACAGGAAGTGTCGTTTGTGGGTGGTGAAGGAGGGTTGGTCGAGGAAACGCAGGCGTGCCAGTGCTTTTTCAACGCCGTTGCATGGGCGTGTATTAATTAGCCACTGCAATGCTGTACGCAGCCTGAGGACTCATAGCGTGCGCAGTAGTAAGCAATTCCTGAGTAAGGTCTGGGCTTCATTAACCAGTGTTACCGATTGTTTCTCTCTGTTGGTCAAGTATACGGATGTGAGTAAGGGGAAGTGGGCGTCTTTATGTCAGGCTGCGATCGCAATGCGAATGAAAACATTTACATAGCACCACTGCGTTGCGTGCATATAAGCAGAATAGCGATCCATAGTGAATCATGCCCTATTGCACAATACATACAAGATGACAGCCTGAACCCAAAGTGCTTTCAGACTGACATTATAGAAAAGTTTATTTATCTGTATTAACCTTAAATATTGTTTACTGACTATAAAAAGTATTCACTCCCATTTGCATTCTTCACACTTTGCTTTTCTACAGTATGGAATCACTACTTATTCTTCTGGATCTCCCTGCTGCATTTGACACAGATGATCACTCTCTTCTCATACAGGGGCCTATTCATCAACACTAAAATAACGTTTTTAAGGACATTTTCCTTAAATAACGTTATTTTAATATTCATGAAGCCACTTAGCACAGGAGATATCACTGATATCTCCTTGCTAAGCTCCCCTGCGTTAAGTTCCACACTCCTAGTACATTAGTATGGGGATATGGAAATTATGGTATTCATCAAATTCCGAAAATTATGTATTTTCAGAATTTGATGGAGTTATTATTCGCCACTGTGAGGTGGCGAATAGCAGGACAGACTTACCTGCTTCCAACTGTGCAGGTCCCCCGGCATCTCCCTCCGGCGCTCTGATGCGTCCTCTGGCTCCGTCTGCAATGCTGACATGTGGTCTACCAGCAGAACACAATAAAGTTTAGAAAAAAAAAAATAATAATTTTTTTCTAAACTGCACTGTGTGCTGCTGGGAGACCACATACCAGACCAGCAGGACAGAGCCGGAGGCTGCTGCGCGGACAGGTAAGTGCGGGACGGGGGGAGGTGAGGGGAGGGGGGGTTGGGGGGGGCGCACACAAACTTACCGCAGCTGTAAGTAGTGCTGCGCATCCGCTGGGTTTACGATTGTAACAGCGCATGCGCAGCACGGATTCCAGCAGCGGTAAGATAGAGCAGGCAGGGAAAACTATCTATTTCCCGAAAAGCTGTCATCGCAAAAATGACAGCTTTTCGAAATAGATAGTTATAGGGAGGAGGAATGATGCATTCCTCCGGTAATTAGGTAGAACTTCATGCGAGTTCTAAACCTAATTACCTCCCTCGATACTTTAGGTATGATGAATAGGCCCCTCAATCACTACAATCCCTAGGTCTTCAGGATACAGTCCTATCCTGGTCCTCATGCTACTGATCTAATCACTCTTTCACTATTTGTTTCTCTCTATCCACCTCCTCTTTGCTTACTATGTCAATAGGAGTACTGTATGGCTTAATGCTTTTCTCAATCCATAACATGTCTCTTGGCAAACTTATCAGCTCTTTCGGATTTCGGTATCATCTGTATGTGGATGATACTCTAATCTACATATTCTCTCCAGATTTGTCACAATTCTGTGTTGGTCCGTATTACTGAATGTCTCTCGCCCATTTTGTGATTGATGTCATCTCACCACCTCAAACTTAATTTTTCTAAAACAGAATCAATAATATATTCATCGGCCAATAGTATTTCTCAACCAGTTATCTCTACCACTTTTATAACACAACAATCAACCTACCACACAAGCTCGTTGTCTAGGTGTCATCTTTGACTCTGGACTGTCCATTGTTCCACACATGAAATGTTTACAAATCCTCTTACATACATCTAAAATTCTTATCAAGAATATGCCCGGTTCTAACACAAGACACTGCAAAAACTTAGGGCCTGATTCAGAGCCGTTCGCTTGCGCTGTGCATTCATAAGCGACCCGATGTTCTGCGTACGCGCATGCGCACGCTTCATTCTGCGCATGCGCGAACTACACACTGCGATCGCAACCCACTCGCTCGCCCAACAAAGGCAGCCCAGGCTAATGAGTGACAGGAGAGGCCATTTGTGGGTGGTAACAAGGGCAGGACACTAATAACGGGGGGTTGGTGATGCGAATGCAGGCGTGCCTGAGTGTTTCAACGCCGTTTAAGAGGAGTGCATAATTAACAGGCAGCGTCATAGTACACGTCACTTGCCTTTTTTTTTACACTGATTTCCTCACAATGTTTGCGGTAGGGTAAAGCTACCTCAAGCACTGCGTTCACATCCGATGGTCCTCGATGTACCAATGTTTTAATACACTTCCTGGAGATGACGTGTTGCTGGTGGGCGGCTCTGCCTGTGCAATTGGGCGTACGCATATACATAGTGGCCGCTCGCTAAGACATGGTGGGCGATCGCTTCCTGTGGCGTCACTTTGACAAATTTGCATACGCATCCAGCGTATGCGTATACATCACAGTGCACGTGTGCGAGCCAGATGCTGCGTTCAGAACTGCGATCGCAGATAGCGAACGGGTCTGAATCAGGCCCTTAGTCATTATCTCCTGCATTGATTATTGCAATAGTCTCCCTACAATCTATTTTCAATGTTTCTGTGAGGCTGATCTTCCTCACATAATGTTCAGCTTCTGCTGCTTTGCTCTGTCAGTCCCTCCACCTGTTTTTTACAGAATTCAATGAAAAATACTTCTACTTACACATAAGGCTATTAACCAGACTACACCAACATACGTACATCTGTTCACTTAGCTCAAAATATCTCCCAGCTCTGTGCAAGATCTCACGGTTACAAGACTTCTTTGGACTGCCCCCACTCTGTGGAATGCCCTTCCATGCACAAGACTTTCTTCTAGTTTACAAACCTTCAAGTGTTCCCTGAAAACGTACTTCTTATGGCAAGCTTATCAAATTCCAGAACCACACACATAACCTCCATAAGCTATCTTATGAAAATACATCAGCTCTATTCAGTACACCTTACTTTACATATCGTCTCTTTCTTCAATCACATCCGCTGAACCAAGGCTAATATTTCTGTGTGACTGGATCATACAGCCCACCAAGTACCTCTGCTATCTGGCTGTATAAATATGTCCTATATATGATAAGCTGGCAAGCAGGGCCCTCTTACCTTTATGTCTATCTGCTATTACCTACAGTTTAGTTTTATTACTGTTTTGTTACCAATTGTGAATTGCAACAAAATATTCTGGAGCTATGTAAGTAATACATAAATAAAATGGATTTATTTAGGACTAATTAACACAAAATATACCATCATTTCAAACGAAAACACATCTCTAAGGTTTTAACTTTGACATGTTCTAGTCCTTAAGCAGAAAAGCGTCCCTACAGCATTATGTTCCTGCCATAATGTTTCACAGTAGGGATAGTGGGCCTGATTCAGAGCCGGACGGTATTTGCGCTCGCTCGTTCATTAAAAGGGGCCGGATATTTAAATAGAGCGCTCACTCTTTGCGGTCTGTTGACGCCTCTATGTCTGAACGAGCGAACGAAACATGCGCTCGCTATTTTATAAAGACGCCCCCTGGCCGCTCGCATCATACGTCATCTCCGCTATTTATTAGATTAATCGAGTACATCGAAAGGCGTATGAACTGCTCGCTATTCTTGTGGTAGCATTTTCCTACCGCAATCATGCGAGCAGTTCAGGCTAAAAGACAACCAAGTGACGTGGTCGATAACGCTGCTTTGTTAATTATGCACACCCTTAAAACGCCCGTTTTGACCGTTTGGCACGCCTGCGTTCGGATCTCCACTCCCCGTTTTCAAACACTTTCCCCTGTTACCACCTACAAACGCCTCATTCTGTCACTCAAATTAGCGGGCATTCGCTATTTTGCGAGCACACGATTTCCGACCACACTGACTGGTTGGCGCATGCGCATTACAACCCATACGCATGCGCAGATGTGCGAACATCGCTCGGAGCGAACGAGCGGCCGCTTACGAGCGGCTCTGAATCAGGCCCAGTGTTCTTGGAATAATGCCCTGTGTTAAACTTAACTCCTTGGGGTAAATTTACTAAGAATTGTGTTTGGTCGAGATTGCAATTTCGGGTGAGTTTAGGCATGTTTGGGAGAGATTTCTCTGTTTCCACTGAAAAACTCGGGTGATATTGCAAACACGATTAAACTCACCATCGTCCAAACTCTAAAGTACTTTCACTGAAAAGTATACAACTCAGGAATTTACCAAGAATCATGATTACAATCACGGGTGTAATTGTAGCAAACTCGGACTTAAATAGAAGTTTTAAATAGACCACCTCCTGAGCTGCTAGTGAAAAATATACAGATCACTATGATCTGTGTATTTATCTGCGTCTGCAGATAGTTTAAATTGTTAATTTAAAAAATAAAATGATGTAGGGTCCCCCCCAAAAAAAGCATAACCTGGGCTGCTCAGCCAGTCCTGGTTCCTAAAAATACGGGGGGGGGAAACAAGTAGGGTTCCCCTGTATTTTAGGAAACAGCACTGGGCTGCTGAGCCTGTCCTGGTTTTAAAAATAGGGGGAAAACATTGCATAGGGGTCTCCCTATTTCTAAAACCAGCACTGAGCTCAAATCCGGCCGTGGTGTAATTCCACAACCCGGAGACCCTTTCACAGGGTTTCCCCGGCCAAAGCATTAACACCCCAAGCCGGTCAGCCCACTCTACAGCACTGATATGTGCAGGCTTCTTGTTCGGGAGTGGTTGGCTGCGGTCAGACACTGCAAACTCGGGTGAGAAATCTCGATCAGATACACCATTGGAAAACACACACTCAGCAAAACACGCTTCTTGGTAAATCTGTGTTTCAGAAGCCTTCATTTCATGTGAGTTTTTTCAAAAGCGGTTTTACTTTTGCTACATTATCCTATATCACAGATGTCTGAAGTGCCAGGACTGCTGTAGTCCCATCTCTGACATGGAGCAATCAGCTCCTTTGGATCCCCTAGAAGGTGCCCTTTTGTCATGGATGCTACTTGCATGTTCAAGGTAAATTCACAGACATTCCATATTCTCTCCACTTCTTCATGAATTACTTCAGAGTGTAACAGAGAATATAAAAGGTTTTGAGATGTTATATCTTTGCTGTATAGCCAGGAATCATGAGCAGTTTGCACAATGCTATTTGCCAATGTGGTGCAGATATTATTGTGTCTCCTGGTAAATGCTTTTCTTTGGATTGGAAAAGAATACATAGATATCATAATCTCTGCATGTGGGGTACACACCTGGCCCACCATCCTGCCAACCGAGCGATCGATTTGGTAAGCAAACACACTTTCCACTTGGCCCTATGTTATATCTGACCAGACATCACAACTTGGTGGGCGTTTAAATTTGCCCGTCCTGTTGTGATGTAATTATTAGCAGTTACTGCGGCCAGCATAACAGGTCGGTCAGTCGCCCGCCGGCAGATGCGCACCATGTATCTGCAAGATATTTTGCATCTGCCATGCTGCACAGCCGACACAATGGCCCTCATTCAGAGCCGTACGCTCTGAGCAGAGCGCACGCTCTGAATGAGGGCCGGGCTCCATTTTCATGGAGTGTCCTCCTGGACGCTCGTATAGCTGTGGGTCACCACCCACAGGCTATACGAGCGTGCATTTTGATGGCCGCGATGGTCGTGACCATCGCGACCATCGAAATTGCGAGCCGGAGCCTGCGGTTGAGGTTTTCAACCGCAAGCTCCGGAGTGATTTTGGCTCTAACAGAGCCAAAATCACTCCCACTGACATCACTAGTGATGTCAGTGGGCCGGCTTCTGACGGGAGGCGTTCCCGTGGGAACGCCCCCGTCAGGGAGGCACGCCCCCGGCACGCCCACCAAAGGGGGCGTGCTGTCAATCAACATTGACAGCACGCCCCCTTTGATCGGACACAACGAGCGAAGGACTTTCCTTCGCACGTCGCGTCTGGCGCATGCGCACGACGGAGCTCCCTCCGTCGTGCGCATGCTCAGTGCCTAACATCGACCCACTTGCGAGCGGACAGCCGCTCGCGAGTGGGTCTGAATCAGGCCCAATGTATCTGTAAAATACATTGTTCACAGATATATATATATATATCATGTGCACACTCAAACCGATGAACTGAACGATATATCGGTCACACGGTGTGTACCCAGCATTAGTATACACAATAGCAAGTAGGCAGATGCTAGCCTATATTAACCTAATTTAAGCAACACAAGTTTGGTGTCATATATCACTGTCATCTTATTTAGGTATGTTTAATGTTTAAATACAATTGGTTTGCGCTATCTGAGATCTCTAGTATCCCTATTATATACAATCATTAGTATCTTCAGTACTAATAGGATAACAATTGCATCATACTCAACATTATTAATTATGCATAATTTATATAAAATAACAGTGGCATGAAAATGCATATAAGTAGTTTTATTATGCATACTACTGTATATAGCGAGTCTTATAAAATCTTTGCACTGCACCAACATGTAACGTGTTAGAAATGTTTATCACCGTATTACTGTTTAATAGGTGGTAAAAGGATGCTGACATCTCACACAGTGATGAAAGGGAAATACCCTACAATAGAGAGAAGATGAGCTTGAATATTGACATTTGTTTTGATGAACCTGGACAACCTGAGGCAGAAGAGTACGATCAACAGTATTAAATTCTAGGCAGACATTACAAAGGATAAGAATGAAGAATTACTGGGATTTTGCAATGCAGATTGCCTTTGGTAAAAGTGCTACATAGTGCTTTATTTGTCCAAAACAGAGGGGTCTGGATTAGTCCTACAATGCTTGAGACACAAATAGTATTGGACAGAAATCCATTCTTTGAACAAGGGGCCTGATTCAGACCCACTCGCGAGCGGCTGTCCGCTCGCAAGTGGGTCGATGTTCTGCACTGAGCATGCGCACGACGGAGGGAGCTCCGTCATGCGCCAGACGCGACATGCGAAGGATTTTCCTTCGCTCGTAGTGTCTCTTCAAAGTGGGCGTGCTGTCGATGTTGACTGACAGCACGCCCCCTTTGGTGGGCGTGCCTCCCTGACGGGGCGTTCCCACGGGAACGCCTCCCGTCAGAAGCCGGCCCACTGACATCACTAGTGATGTCAGTGGGAGTGATTTTGGCTCTGATAGAGCCAAAATCACTCCGGAGCTTGCGGTTGAAAACCTCAACCGCAGGCTCCGGCTCGCAGTCGCGATGGTCAAGACCATCGCGGCCATCAAACTGCACGCTCGTATAGCCTGTGGGTGGTGACCCACAGCTATACGAGCGTCCAGGAGGACGCTCCATTTTCATGGAGGGCGGCCCTCATTCAGAGCGTGCGCTCTGCTCAGAGCGAACGGCTCTGAATGAGGACCAATGTCTCCATTCTTCCTCTCTTTATAAAGTAAACCTGCCAGATCTGTGCTAGTCATGAAACTAGCATTATTTAGTCTAAGGATGGGAAGCTAATTTATCATTTTCAAACCTAGCGATTCCCGTCTCATGTCAGCAAATGTATCTGGAGAAGTTATCGCTTGATTTTTGGGATCAAGTAATGGTAGATGGATGTTTTTAACTGAATATAATAAGTTATTGCTGTAGAAGTATTTGAAACTGTTTACATTAATTTTCAAGTAACCATAAGTACTGCCGTCCCTTACCATTATTCAGTTTCATATGGGAGGTTGTTATTTTATTAAACTTTCTATAGTGCACAGAATATTACTCTCTACCCTGATGAAGCTTACATTCTAGAGTTTATTCCTAACCACACAATCACACACAGGGCCGTCGAGAACTCTCTGATGGGCCAGGTACTTGGGTGGCGTGGCCAGATCCGGGAGGCATGGCCATGCCCCCTACCAAAAAAACCCTTAAGAGACTACTATGTGCAGCGCTGCTTCACGGCGCTGTGCGCTCATCACAGTGGGTTGCTCCCAAGAGGAGAGGGGCGATCACTCACAGTAGTGCACGCAGGGGGGGTTTCTGAGTACCCAGAAACCCCCCCTGGACGACGCGAGTGCAGGCACCATGCTATTAAGCCCTGCCCCCTCGGCGCAAAATGCAATCGGGAGGAGGCGGGACCAATATGATGCAAATCCATTAGAATCGTGTCATTTGGCCCCGCTCCTCCCGATTGACCCACAAATCACGGGGCTTAATAATATGGTGCCAGCCTGCCAGGCCATCTACAACCTGCAGTGTGCAGAGATGCTGCAAGGTAAGTGTGTGTGTAATGTATGTGTGACGTACCGTATGTATGTGTGTTTTTGTGTGAATATCTGTATATCTATGCCTACATGTATGTATATATATGTATGTGTGCATATATATGCATGAGTGGTATGTGTGTTTGTATATATACACGAGGGCTGATTGAAAAGTAATGAGACTGATTTTTTTATTTACAGTCAGATGACTCCACAGGATCGAAACACTTTTCTTTTTCAAAGTAGCGTCCTTCACATTCAATATATTTTTTGCAGCATTTCTACAATGATACAAATACATGCAGTAGTCTGTTTTGTGACATCACTCTTAGTGTTGCAGATGTGGCAATTTTCACGTCATCATCTGTTGAGAACTTCTTTCCGTGCCATTGTTTTTCCAGGGTTGGGAATGCCCAGAAATCACAGGGCGCTAAGTCCGGGCTATATGGAGGGTGTTCCAGTGCTGTCCCATTAATGTCAGTCAGTGCTGCCAATGCAACAGCAGCAACATGTGGTCTGGCATTGTCCTGGAGCAAAGTGCCTGACTCTGCAAGGATCATAATTGCAAAGCTGCACGCAGGCATGTTTGCAATTGTGACCCTTGCAGATATGGTAATGCAGCAGGATGCATCACTCCTCCTGTGCATTACTTATCCGAGCTGCATTGTCGGCCGGCTGCGGTGACCCATGGAGTCCCGCAGCCGGCCGCCACAGTTTAAAGGAAGAGGCCAGGAAATCTCCATCAGCCGATGAAGATGCTGGCTTCTTCCCTCCCCCGCAATGGCAGCGACACGCCTCCATTTCGGGAAATGGAGGACATCGCCGCCCCCTCCCCGCCCACAAACGGCAGCAGACTGTCAATCACTGACAGTCTGCGAGCGAGTCAGCAGGACCCATTCAGCACAATCAAAGGATAGGTCCTGCGCCTGCGCAGATTCCCAAACATCGGGAATCTACCTTCAGCAGTGCTGAATCAGGCCCAAAAACCACTATTTCTTCAGCAAATGTGGTCTTTTCGTCCTCATGGCTCCACGTAAATGGGTTTTCAGGACGTTTACATAGTAGTCACAATTAATTGTCTGTCCATGCGGAACCCAATGCTGTAGGATCATACCGTGCGCATCAAAGAACAGCAGAAGCATGACTTTACACGCCAAAGTAATCACATCAAGTTTTTTGGACAGAGGTGAATTTTCGTGTTTCCATACACTGGGCTGTTGTTTGTATTCCAGATCATAATGACTGATCCACAATACATCACACGTCACAATCGATGTCAGGAAATCGGGTATCCTCTCCGACATTCGAACGGTGTTCTTTCACTATTCAATTCGTCGTCGCATCTGCTCTTTTGTGAGATTTCTGGGTACCCACCTGGCACACACGTGATGCATTTTCAGTTCCTTTGTCACAATATGCTGAACCCATTCGAATGAGATGCCAAGTGAAGCCGAAAGTTTGCATAAAGTTACCCTTCCTTCATTTTGTAACATCTCTGCAGCTTTGGCAATGTTGACATCTGTTACCACGGTGGATGGTCTCCCAGAAAGTGCTTCGTCAGTCACTCACGTATTACCCTCTTTGAAGTGCTTCCACCACCGAAATACTGCAGCATGGCTAATCGTTTCTCCACCGTATGCTTGTCGTAACATTTCATGAGTTTCATTTCTACTTTTTCCAAGTTTAACTCAAAATTCAATCACACATCTCTGACGTAATCTCACAGACACGTCTTCCTTATCCGCCATGGTGAAACATACGAAGATCTTCCACTCGCTGTGACCAAACAAAGAAGACTACGGCAGTCCAACCGCAGGTTCAGACACATCGATGTATGAGCACCACAATAACCAGCATAGCATACCTATGGGACAGAAAAACAGAGGAAGTCTCATTTCTTTTAAATCAGCCCTTGAATATATATATATATATATATATATATCTGTAACACTTCTCTCTCCCCACTACCATTTGCCACACCCGTATAGCCGCAAAGCCACAGCGACACATCAGGCAGTGAGAGGAGACTGCTGCAGAAGCAGTCTCCGCTCTCCCAATGTGCCACTGCGGCTGCTCTGCTAAACAGGTGCCGGCCAGCTGTAGTGGGCAGAGCAGCGGGGGCATTTAATGACCTGGGCATCTCAAACCGGCCCAAGCCTGGGTAAGTAGTACTCATCTTCTTAGCGCTCCCCTGCATACACATACTAGGGTTCATTCCATCACAAGCCAAATAACCTACCAGTTTGTTTTTAAACTGTAATTGTAAAACCGAACCTCCCAAAGGAAATCGGTACAATCACTGGGAGAACATACAAAGGCCCCTACAGTTCAATGGTTGAAATCCAGTGCTCTAAGTAATCAATACTGACCACTGTGCAGAACATGCTGTTGCATTATACTAGCTTTGGGTAGATAGCAGCTAAACAAATAGTATGTGATCTTGACATTGACAGTTTCACACCAGAATCCTCCTTGACCACAGTCTTTTTATCTGTTCTTTTCACAAAATATGAACATTGCAGGTTTGTAGTGGGTGTAGCAGAGGTAGTAAAAAAGAAATCATAAATACATGACTATATGGCGAACAGCATTCTCAGATCACTAGTGCCTATATCACCAAGAGACAAACCGCTTATTGGCCCATACCAAGGTCCTGCAGGAATGACATCTTCAGACTGAGCCTTTTTGTGGAGTTAAAGCTGTATAGACCTAACAAGGGGCCTGATTCAGAGCCACTCGTAAGCGGCCGCTCGTTCGTTCTGACCGATGTTCGCTCATCTGCGCATGCGTACGGATCGTTATACGCATGCGCGAACCAGTCAGTGCAGCCGAAATTCATGTGCTCGCAAAATAGCGAATGCCTGATAATTTGAGTGACAGAATGAGGCGTATGTGGGTGGTAACAGGGGAAGGTGTTTGAAAACGGGGAGTAGAGATCCGATCGCAGGCGTGCTTAAAGGTCAAAACGGGCGTTTTATGGGTGTGCATAATTAAAACAGCAGCGTCATTGACCACGTCACTGGGTTTTTTTTTAGCCAGAACTGCTCGCAAAATTTGTGGTAGCAAAAACCAACCACAAGAATAGCGAGCAGCTCAGACCCTGTTCGATGTACTCGATTAATCTAATAAATAGCGGACATGACGTAGGATGCGAGCGGCCAGGGGGCGTTGTTTCCCAAAAAACGACCGCAAGTTTTGTTCGCTCGTTCAGACCTAGAGGCGTGAACAGACCGCAAACAGCGAACGGTTCATTTGAATAGCCACCCCTATTTTCTGGACGAGCGAACGCAAATAGCGACCGGCTCTGAATCAGGCCCAAGGTCTTTTCCAATAAGACTTTCCTTATCTAGAAAGTTTACGTAGGAGCCATCACAGTGCTGTAGTTTAATACCACATCTCCGTAGTAATGAAAATTCACTTGAAATACCACAGATGGCTCAGTGTTTTGCGGTAACACTTTAATAGCAGGGCTAGACATTTTTTATTGCTAAATTCATATTCCCATCATGCACTGCCATTTATGTTTGTGTGTCTTTCAACTTAAGTATGTATTATTCTCATATTTATTCTTTATCTTCCTGGTGTCATTTAGTGGATGTAAAGCTCCATATTCTGGCATGACTGACAAGTATAAATGTTATTTTTGCAAAATGTGTGCAAATGATTCCAAAACAATAGCGCACACACAGATTGCATATTTCCACCCATATGCAGAGGCTGAGATGCGTCTGGTTGTGCAAAGCCATATGCATCTGGTTTATAACCAATCAACATCATCTACCTTTTAGCAGAGGCCAAAGCAATGCCGCCTCCTACCAGGTGTATAGACACGTTTTTACATGTATTAGTGTAAAGCCGCTCTTACTGTATTCGGCCTAGTTCCACCTCTCAAGTCATAATCAGTTGCAAAAATTAAATATGGTGCGTACAAACGGTACGATCAGACAGCAATAACGATATCGCTGACTGATCTCCATGCACCTTCCCGGTGTGCTGGATGATCGATATCGATCATCCAGCACACCAGCGACGTGGGTCCCTATGTAAACTGGACGATATCGCCAAGGTTGGCCTGCATGCACGGCCGATGGACAATATCGTTATCGTCCATACGTGCCAGCGCATCGCTGGTCGTTTGAGGGTTGGAAGGCACAAAAAAATGAACGATCTGAACGATAACTATATGAACGTTATCGTTAAAATCGTTAATTTTTATCGTACAGTGTGTACGCACCAGTACACACAGCTTTGCATTGGCACATATTTGTGTGTCAACATATACAGAGCAGTTCAGTTATGATGTGCAGACTGGCATAGCACTCTTCTGCCTCAGCCCCTTTGTGCCATTAATAATACGGTACACCTGTTATTCCAATAGTTATTTTATAAACAAAGAAAATGTATCAATGCACGAATTAGAATGTCAGCAAGTGTACTGTACACTTAATGAGTTGTCTTTCATGCAGATCAGTTGTTAATGTGCCTAATAACATGAAGTATTATTTAGTATGATGGCGAAAATAGGAACTGTTATGCTGGCCATACACTAGCACAATTTGGAGTCGATTGCCCGATTTTCGCAGCGTCGTAAGATGAAACGTGTAAGGAGGATACGGTCCGATGCGCGCTCCCGCAGCTCCTAAAACGTATCTAATGATCAGTTGTGCAGTCGTATTCGTATGCTGATCGTACCATGTTTTTCACCATGCGATGCATCGTGCATCTGACCGCTGTCATTACAGTGACATTTTGAACAGTGATGATCAGCTTTTCAGCAGGCACATGATCGATTGTAATGTGAGATTGTATGTACATTGTGTGTCCAAAGTGCGTTTGGGACTGCCAGGGAGCTGCCGGGGAGTTCAAGGGAAATCATAAGATGAATCTTATCTTATACTGGTCGTACTAGTGCAGGAGTGGCCAACCAGTTGGAGGCAAAGAGCCCTAAAATATATGTAGTCAAGCTAAAGAGCCGATAGCATGCAAAAAATGGGGCGTAGCCTAGCTGTCACAAGGTCACGCCCCATTTTTGTGCGCACACCTTTGGTATGACATTTGCAGGAGCATAACCTTGTGTCGCACCCCCGTTTTTAGTCATGCTGGGGGTGAGCTCAGGACATAGAAAATACACATTTTACGTAATCTTCCCAATATACATTTTTCACTGTTGAAGTGAAAGAAAAAGCTGGAGCAATATAGAAAACATTGAAATAGCCACTTTCACATAAAACACACAGAAACAAGCCAGATCCACATAAAATACATATTGAAATCCAAAACCACGTAAAATACATTGATAATGCCAGTGCCCATTATGCTGTGCCCCATATGCAGTGCCCTCCTGTAGTTGTGCCCATTAAGCAATGCCCCCAGTAGTTGTGGCCATAATACAATGCCCCCAGTAGTTGTGCCCATTAAGCAGTTGCGCCAGTAGTTGTGGCCCTTAAGCAATACCCATGTAGCTGTGCCCATTATGCAATGCCCTCTGTAGTTGTGCCAGTTCTGCAATGCCCCCTGTAGCTGTGCCCATTAAGCAATGCCTCCAGCAGTTGTGCCCCTTCTGCATTGTCCCTTGTAGCTGTGCCCCCTAAGGAAGTGCCCCCAGCACTAGCTCCCCCTCCCCGCCCACACCCCTATGAAGAAACTTACCTTCATGCTGGCACCGCTCCACACCGTCAGGGCTCCCAAGTCCCGCCGTCACTGCAGCAGCTGCTTCCGCCTCCTGCTGGATCTAACTGGTTCCAGCAGACGCGCGGGCTCCTCACATCGCGGGTGACGTCATGACGTCACCCGTGCACTGCATTACTGGGAACGCTGGCCTCTGAAGCGATCAGGGGCTTCTTTAGTCTCTGAAGGCTTCAGAGACCAGTATTCTCAGTAATAATGGGGGACTGCCGAGCCGCGAGCCTGGGAACCGCATGAGAAGCTCAAAAGAGCCTCATGCGGCTCGAGAGCCACGGGTTGGCCTCCCCTCTAATAGTGTATGGCCAGCAGTACTTTGCACCAGTTGATAGATAAGGCAAGTAAAGACTTGTATAAAACAAAATCACTAATATATGAATAATAAAAAGAACAGAATTGTTGTCATTGCCTGTCCTTACCAGTGCAAAGCATGTTTAGATTAAGACAATTTCATAATTACCTAGTCTCCGTCAGTATCCAGGAGACTCCCTAATTTCCAGGGAGTACCACGGACTCCCCGAAGTGTAGCTGCCCCTCCCGCATCCCTCTCATTTTCTGTTGAAATGGAAGGGACGAGGAGCATAATGCCGCAAATCATGGGTACATGGGGAGGAGGCGGTGCCTATATGACACACTTCTATGGGAATCTGCTTCATTTTGGCCTTGTCCTCCTTCATTTAACCTGGAATTTGTGGCGTTATGCCTTGAGGGGGTGGGGCCTAATGAAGAACACCCAGCCCCTGCCCCCATCAGTGATTAGCTTCATCTCCCCGCTGGACACTTTCCCGGAGGCAAGTATGCTGTCAATGGTTGTATTTTCTTGTTAGTACCTAAACTGACATCTATGCTAAATGGATCACTAAATTTCAGTTAAAATTATGTTTACTCATCATCAGTTCCATCTTGAGCTACACCCAATCGCAGTTAAGACAGCATTAGGCAACATTTGCAAACACAATAGGAGAGAAAAAGACCAGAGCTCGATAATGCCCCCTGTTCCGATTATTTTTGGCTCCAATGTTGAGGAATATCCAAATGTAATATAATGTATTGGATAGTCAGATGTCAGCTTTCATTTTGTTACGTGTAACAGCTCTAATGTGATTGGACTCTATGTTTTAGAATATTTTTCTATACATTATTATGCCGTGTTATCATATAAGCCCCATGGACTTGTTCCATATTTCCACTAAAAATTCTTTGTAAAATATCTATTGCATTAAGAAGCATTTTGAATAAAGTAACACTAGGCCGATTTCCAAGAGATGTTATAGATGTAAGGGGAAAGTGCATTGTGCGAGTGTTAATACATTCCATTATGCTATTGTCTTAGAACTCATTATGCTGCCTTTGTCTGTACTTATGTCATTTTACTGTTCCATTACTTTGCTATATAAAACTAGCATTACTTTGAACACTCACCACATTTTTTTATCATATTCCGCAAATCTAAATCATTCTATAAATGGATATCAGAAAATGTAGTGTTTTGTAGCAATAATTAATACAATTTTGAAACATCAACAATTTCATGAGATCAGTAAAACATTTTAAAATTAAAGACAGAGGTTCACACTCATTATCTTTATACATATGGGCGCTTTGACAGCTAGTTAAACGTGTTTTTACTCTTAGGAGGGGGATCCGGCCAATATCCCGGCACCTGGGGTGTCAGCGCTTAGAATAGTGACGCAGGCATCCTGACACCAGTCCTAGCGAGGTTAGGAGGAGGGTTAGGGTTAGGCATTAGGGGGGGTGGGTTAGATTTAGGGTGCGGGGAGGGGGAGGTTAGGTTTAGGCACAGGGGAGGGAGGGTTAGGGAAGCAGCCCTAAAGGGGCTGGGTCTATTGAGGAGGTGGGGTTTGTTAAGGGGGCGGGATCCCTCCTTATAAGACCTGTTTCTGAGTTGGACCCAGTAGCGGCCTTCCTTGCGTCTTTTGCTGCAGTTGTGTCTATGACTTTATACTAATGCCATTACAATGCCCTTCCCTGGTGTACATCCATGCATCTGAATGATGTGCCAGGACTGAGATGCCTTACAGATGCTGCAATCTTACTTTGTGCGTCTTTAGAAGCCACCATTGGCAGCACCATTGAAATTTGCATAGTCCTATACTAGGTGCACCATAAAAAATATTAAACAAGCCCCACTACTGCGCACTCCCAAAACCATCAATGGAAAATATAAAGAAATAATATACAAAGGATAATACAATGATACCACATCGGGGGTCAGTCCTCAATATTGTAGAGAATTTTTCATCTTAATCCAATTCTTCTGTCCAACGTTCTCAGAATCCACATTCTCAGAATCCACATGGACTATCTCTCCAGGGTTTCACAAAGCTATAAACATCAGCTAGTTCTCCATGTAAGAAGTGAAAGCACCATTACATCTCTCTTGTTTTCAACCAAGTGTATATCGGCCTCCTCTCTACCTGTCTCCTGAGATTGTGCTATTGTGGATGCAGCTTTACACGGTTGGTGCAGCAACTGAGGTAATGGCCGGAATTTCTGTACTACTATCTGTGTTAGCAGCAGCAGCAGCAGCGGACACTATTATATCATGACACATTGATCCCTACAGGAAGACAATAACACACATTGGTCCCCACAGGAAAAAAAAACAAAGCACATTGGCCCAGGCAAGAAAAAAAAACAAACAACAAACCTATTGGCCCCGATAGGAATAATACATTGGCTGCCACAGGAAAAAATAGCACACACTGGCCTTCACAGGTAAAAAAACAGATTGGCTCCCCCAGAAGAAAAAAAAATTCTTTGGCCTTGACAGGAAGAAATAAAACTTGCATTAATTGCCCCAGCCCCCCACAGAAGAACAACCTGACCTGTTGGTAGCAGAAGAGAGGAGCTCCCAGTCCCTTCCACAGCCACGGGTGGCACTGCCACCAGCAGCCTCAGTGTCTGCAGGGTGAGAGTGTCTGCAAGGACAGGTGTGGTGGGTGACAGGGTGAGAGTGTCTGCAAGGACAGGTGTGATGGGTGACAGGGTAAAGGTGTGTACACACTAGACACTTTTTTTTAAAGATTTGCCCAATTACGATGGATTGGAACTGCAAATTGTTAAAATTGTGCAGTGTGTACCCACTATGTCGTGCGATGCGCTCCCGTTGGGTCATCAACCGCATCGTCAGGTCGGCCCTACATACAGGCCAATCTGACTATGCAACTGACGAGCCCATGCAGTGGGATGCAGCAGGGGCCAACATATCGGGCTGTTGGGCAACGGATCGTCTAGTGTGTACGGGCTCGTCCCGTTGATGGGGGGGGTCAGTGGTCACATCGCTGTGTACACACGCCGTCTAGTGTGTACGCACCTTAAGAGAGTCTGCGGTGACAGATCTGGACTCGGAACCCCCCTACTACAATGATCACCTCTAAAAGCACACCTGTCATCCCTCGGCCACTTTAATGTCCACCTCTCTCAGCACTCCTACCCCCCCTCCCAATTCAATGTCCACCTGTCACAGCACTCCTACCCCCCTCCCACTTCAGTGTCCACCTGTCACAGCACTCCTACCCCCATCCCACTTCAATGTCCACCTGTCACAGCACTCCTACCCCCCTCCCACTTCATGTCCACCTGTCACAGCACTCCTGCCCCACCTCCCACTTTATGTCCACCTGTCACAGCACTCCTGTCCCACCTCCCACTTCATGTCCACCTGTCACAGCACTCCTACCCCCCTCCCACTTCATGTCCACCTGTCACAGCACTCCTGTCCCACCTCCCACTTCATGTCCACCTGTCACAGCACTCCTACCCCCCTCCCACTTCATGTCCACCTGTCACAGCACTCCTGTCCCACCTCCCACTTCATGTCCACCTGTCACAGCACTCCTACCCCCCTCCCACTTCATGTCCACCTGTCACAGCACTCCTACCCCCCTCCCACTTCATGTCCACCTGTCACAGCACTCCTGTCCCACCTCCCACTTCATGTCCACCTGTCACAGCACTCCTACCCCCCTCCCACTTCATGTCCACCTGTCACAGCACTCCCGTCCCACCTCCCACTTCATGTCCACCTGTCACAGCACTCCTACCCCCCTCCCACTTCATGTCCACCTGTCACAGCACTCCAGTCCCACCTTCCACTTCATGTCCACCTGTCACAGCACTCCTACCCCCCTCCCACTTCATGTCCACCTGTCACAGCACTCCTACCCCCCTCCCACTTCATGTCCACCTGTCACAGCACTCCCGTCCCACCTCCCACTTCATGTCCACCTGTCACAGCACT
Source organism: Taudactylus pleione (assembly GCA_031769625.1). Lineage (NCBI taxonomy): Eukaryota > Metazoa > Chordata > Amphibia > Anura > Myobatrachidae > Taudactylus > Taudactylus pleione. The sequence continues at coordinate 11,005,680 of JAUIMM010000706.1, forward strand.
CCTACCCCCCTCCCACTTCAATGCCCTCCTATCACAGCACTCTTACCCCCCTTCCCACTTCAATGTCCACCTCTCACAGCACTGACACTCCTACCCCCTTTGGCCACTTTATTGTTCACCTCACACAGCACTCATACCCAGCCCTCCCCCTCCCTCTTCAATGCCTAGCACTACTACCCCTTCAATACACACTCTCCCCCCACCCATACTGGCAGCACTGTCAGCAAACATACCTTATTCTTTGGTCTGACTCTGGTGCATTAATTCTTTCAATCTTAATCCGGCTCCTGCTGTGGTGCTCAGTGCATGCGCACCTGCCGAGACTGAGAGTTAAACAGGGAGGCGGAGCTGCCGGCTGCTCTGATTGTGTTGTATAGCACACAGAGCAGCCGGCCCGGCGAACATCCACTGCTTGTCTCCTCCTGTCTGCTTCCCGCAGCTAGCAATGCACATGCGGCTGCGGGCGGCCCTTTATCACCCACACCCCAGATTCAGGAAGCGCGGCCGCCTGCCTGGGCTTGCAGGCAGTGGTAGCCGGCCCTGTAGGGGGGAGGAAGGGACTGGCCCAGCGGTAATATTCCCGCTGTCTCGGTGGCCCAATCCGCCCCTGAGAGGTTGGAAGCACGTTTAGAGTTATATGACTCTTTTTCAACAGCCTATTATTTATTTATTACCTTTTATATTTATATATATATATATATGAAACAATAGGTGGGAACGGCGCCAGCAATAAATACAATAATTTATAAGTGATATACCATATAGAAAAAACGTGTAAATTTTATGTAAACCAAGCCCACTTTATATGGGCGTCTGCTCAATGTCAATAATGAATACTGGTAAAGGTATTAAAAAATGTATAGAACAATGAGTTGACTGTAGAGCGGCTGGTTTGTAAAAGTGCATAAATCGTATAAATATTTAAACCAATTCAATGGTTGAAGAATGAAAGTGCCAGTGCTTAATAAATAAATAATTCAACAATTTAATACATACAAAATATACAGTGATAAGAGAAAAAAATAAAAACATACAGCATTCGCATAAAAGGACCCCTTTTTTAGATGGAAGGGTAAAATCAGAGAAGGTAAAAGGTCTAAAAACTGAGCACTTTAAAAAGAAAGAAATCTTTTTAAATCTTTTTAAAAGTTGAATAAATAAATAGCTTATCTGAACAAGGTGGATAGGGTTTGACACATTCATAGGTTCAAAAGGCAAGGCAAGCTCTCTCCCAACGCGTATCGTCCTAGGGACTTCATCAAGGGGATCACGAGTGATGTCAGTGGGGCCGGACCCAGACGGTAGGCGTTCCCATGGGAACGCCTCCGTCTGGCAGCCACGCCCACCAAAGGGGGCTTGCTGTCACTCACCATCGACAGCACGCCCCCTTTGGTGCGAGACCCCGAGCGACGGCTACCCCGTCGCTCGCCGGGTCTCGCGCATGCGCACGACGGAGCTCCCTCCGTCGTGCGCATCCGCATTTGGGTACCATCGACCTGCCTTCAAGTGTCCTGCGCTCGCGAGCGGGTCTGAATGAGACCCTAAGTCCATCACCCCAGTACAGGGAGGCAGCAGTGATAATCCATGTGTTGCCCCACAGCAAGGTAATAATACAATTTTATATTTATTTTTCCAAATATTGGATAATATGAATAAATGACTGCTGTACTGGAATATAACATACAATGTAATTACAGGAAGACGGGACAGAGCTTTTGCCGGATTCCCGACACCAATCAGAATCCCGGCGCCAGCATCCCGACAGTCAGGGGTAAATTTACTAAGAATCGAGTCTGATCGATTTTTCTTTTTTTTTTTTCAACTCGATAAGCATCACCGTAACTCGGGTGATTTGAGGCTCATGAAACTCACAAATTTACAAAGAAGTGAGTTTAGTTGAGAGTGAGTTAGCCGATGGTGAAGCAGATCGAGATTTCTCCCCCGAGTAACAAGTTTTGAAGGAGATTACTCACCCGAGATTGCAGTGTCTTCTCTCTGCCTAACTCTCCTGAACAAGCAGCCTGCACATATCAGTGAGATATGTAAAGGCTGCTTGTGTATTACCTGTAAAAAAAAGGGTTAATGTTTTTAAAAAATAACGTAGGGTCCCCCCCTCCCTCCCAAAAAGCCTAACCAGCCCCAGACTGCTCAACCAGTCCTGGTTCCTAAAATTACGAGGAAAAATATGTGTAGGGTTCCCCCGTAATTTAGCAAACAGCACCTGGCTGCAGGGCCAGTACTGGTTTTAAATATAGACGGGAAAAAAAGCGTAGGGGTCCCCCTATATTAAAAACCAGCACCGGACCCAAACCGACTGGGGTGTAATGCCACAGCCAGGAGACCCTATCACCGGATCTCCAGGGTCGAAGCATTAACACCCCAAGCCGGTCAGCCCAAGCAGGCGATCTCAGGGGAGGTTGGCACCCCCTAAAGAAGGGGTCCCCCCTCTCCTGAAACCCCAGGCTTAGGCTGAAGCCCGGGGTTCTTCCCTGCACCCCTGGAGCGGTGGGTACGGGAGCAATATTAGAGGAAATAGATCAAAACTATTGTATTTTACAGGGAAACTACAGGTGCCAGCATGCCTGCCCTTTTGCACTTATGGAACTACAAGTACCAGCAAGCGGCCGGCACTCGTACCCCCACTGTAAAATAAATAGTTAAAAAAACACAGTACACACATACCATATACAGTAGAACTTTAATACATACACCTATCCCACTCACACATACTTACCTGCTGCCAGATGTTCGCGTCCTCTTCTACCGTAGAATCCAATGGGAGTTCCTGGAATAAAGATTCCATACTCCCCTACATCCTGGCGCCACTCTCTGTAGCATCCCCGGGTCTTGGCAAAAAAAAAAAAAAAACGAGTGACCCGACCAGACACTTGCATTAGCGGTGTATGTGTGTGACCACATACACCGCTAACCGGCTCCTGACTGCTCAGTGTGAACTGTCAGGAGCCGCCAGCCAATCAGCAGCCGCTAACTGTAGAGCGGCAGCAGATTGGCTCCGGCTCCTGACAGATCCCAAGTGGGCTGGTCAGTGATGACAGCTCATGTGTTAAAGCGGTACTTTAAGGAGCCTTATGCTGGGTACACATTTAACGATGTGTACCCAGCACAATGTCGTCCACTTGCTGATGCCGACAGCAGGGGCCAGTGCATTCGGCAGCATGGCCCTCGCTGATAATATCACCAGTTGTACCTGCATGCAGGTCCGACAGGCGGTGTTGCTGTCGCATCGTCAGCGACATAGCGAGTACACACTGCCCGTTGTGACATATCATCTAGTGTGTACCCGGCTTTAGCAGCAGCACTGGGATTACTCACATGGGACACTTTTGTTTATTTGCTCTGCATTATGTTTATATCACTCTGCTGTGCTTGTGACTGATCACCCAGATCTTGATACGTCAAAATGGTACAAGCAAAAGGATCAGTGTCCGTGGGCCAAAATGCTTTTTTGTCTATTTGTCTGTGGACCACAATGTCTGAGTCCTCTGTCTAATAGTTATATTGGTAAATGAGGAATTCTTGTGGTCTGTAATTAGCGGCCTTATTAGAATGCAGCTAAGCCAGGCACATGCAGGTTGCTCTCTCTGTGAAAACAGGAGTGGAGGACATAGGTTAGGGTTAGCCAAATGGGGAGCAAAGAGCCCCATACACACATACTTTCTGCTCTCGGGAACCCTTAACAGCCAAACTCTGATCATAGGGCCTGATTCAGACCCACTCGCGAGCGGCTGTCCGCTCGCAAGTGGGTCGATGGTGTGCACTGCGCATGCGCACAACGGAGGGAGCTCCGTCGTGCGCATGCGCGAGACGCGACGAGCGAAGGACTTTCACTCGTTGTGTCTGATCAAAGGGGGCGTGCTGTCGATGTTGATTGACAGCACGCCCCCTTTGGTGGGCGTGCCGGGGGCGTGCCTCCCAGACGGGGGCATTCCCAAGGGAACGCCTAATGTCAGAAGCCGGCCCACTGACATCACTAGTGATGTCAGTGGGAGTGATTTTGGCTCTGATAGAGCCAAAATCACTCCGGGCCTTGCGGTTGAGAAACTCAACCGCAGGCTCCGGCTCGCAGTGGCGATGGTCACGATGGTCAAGACCATCGCGACCATCAACCTGCACGCTCATATAGGCTGTGGGTGGTGACCCACAGCTATACGAGCGTCCAGGAGGACGCTCCATAATTATGGAGGTGGGCCCTGATTCAGAGCGTCCGGCTCTGAATCAGGGCCATAAGTTTGGTATGAAATAGTAATGCAGCAGCTACTAGTTTACCCCTTTATCAATCAATGGAATTGGCGAATAGAAGGTTGCACCGTCATATAACTGCCCAACTAATTAGTTCATTATCAGCTGGAGGTGTCAATATGAAAGCAAACAATAAAAGTGGCTCAGTAGTGCTGCTGATAGTCATCGTCATCATGTATCACTGCACTAGTCCTCCTAAAATACATATCTATGGCTGCATCCGCATCTAACTACTTGAACATACTGTATTCAGCCAACGTTAGACGTCCCCTACCACCCCCATTCCGCATCTCAGATTTGGGGGGGGGGGGGGGTGCCACGGTGGCAAGTCTGTGACCTTTATCATCTACCTGTGATGCTTCTATCTGCATAGACCTTTTTCTGCCCGTCCCAATCTCACTAATATGCCTGAATGCTTTTCAAGCACAAACCTCTGTATTTATATAATTATACTCATGTCACCAATGCACACCATGTAAATGTGGCACTTTAAGCTGTCTCAACACTCAGCCAGTACAATATCGTGTACACTTACTCGGGCGCTATCTACTTAAGCCTTGAAGATATTTAGCTGAGAATTGTTTCTTGTTTCATTTTGTAAAAAGTTAACTTTTCAAGCAAAATTTCAGCAATGAGATTTAAAGTATAAAAACTAAAATCCATAAAAATATTGTAATTAAGTTTTATGTCCCCTTCTTTATAATTACAATCTTGCCGTTATAAAGGATTTAGTATAAAAAGGGAATACTGTATTTATTTATGTATGGATTGACTGTAAACACTAAATATGTGTTGAGTCTACTTCGAAGTGTTATAAGATCTTCATCTCCGGTTATCAGTATCGTGTTAAGGTAAATACATCACCTATTATGTATAAGTTTTTAGTTATCTCTCATCTTTCTTCAGCTATATAAACATACATGAACTTTCCAGCATATAAGCACAAAGCTGCCATTGCTGAGGATCCTGACCTTTTTGGGTCTTTGTTAACACTATCTAGATTTTCTTACATGCTGTTTATATGCATATGCATTGATCACAGAACTTCTCAAATAATTCTTACAAGTGACTGTACCAGTGATGCATTTTATTCAGCAACTATAATCCACATTTAAAATGCGGTTGTAGTGTGATGTTTTCGACTAAATTTGCGAATTTAGAAAATATCACTTTAATGTACAGGTACTAACATCCGCTTGCAGGGACAGAGGCCCTGATTCAGAGCCGGACGCTATTTCAGAGCCCTCGCTCTGAATCAGGGCGTTTTTGGTTTTTTTTGGAGCCGGCCCCCTGGTTGTACCATCCACTTGGTACAACCGTACAGATTCTGTGGAAGCAATGACACACACTAACAATAATAAAGTTTATTGACATTGAAAAAAAAAAAAGGATTGCAAACAAGTGAATAACAATTACGCTAATTAATATAGTGATTGCCATTAATCGATTCAAGTATGTTTGCTGAATGAAATAGCAGGCAATCGAAAACTGACAGGGCCACTTCCGGAATTGACTTGTGCGAGCGTTGCCTGCAACCAAAGAGGAGACGGACGGTCGCTATTTAGAACGTTCGCTAGCTAGAGGAGGGGTTGGGAGACTATGGGGCGGAAAATTAGCTGCGAACGAACATACGAGCAAGCGCTGGAATTTTATTATTTCCGCTCGTACGGCGGACAAGCGAACAGCCACTTGCGTCCAGCTCTGAATTAGGCCCTCTGTGCGGCCGCACCGCTCACACACCCCTAGTTACGGCCCTGACTTCAGGATCTCTCTTCACTGAAATAGATACAGAGAAGGAATCCGTGTTGGAACAGATAGTGGGATTGAGTCATACTATTTCTCTTATGTTGAGGCTGTACTTAAAATTGTTTGGCATTTAATTTTTTATTTCATGCTTTTTTGTGTGTGCATTTGTACTACTTTATTTGCCAATTGGAGTGACATTTCATCTGGTAGATGAGTCCTTGGTCTGGTATTTCTATGTTTTAAAAGAAACAACCAAAAAAAACAAGATTATTGCATTCTATTTTGCATCTCTCCTGTTTTTTTTTTTTTTTTTTTGACAAATCAGTTTTGTTTAGGGTGGTGTTTTGCCATGTCAAGTGCTTTTCACCTCCCCATTTCCTGTCACAGATGGGAAGTATTCTTGTGAACACAGATTCAAGTTTGTTGCATCCTGTTATTATGTACACAAGCAAACAAAACATTGACTGTTGGATGCAAGCTTCTTAGTATACAAAAGCTGCAAATAATATTTCTAATTATATTCTGCGCTTGCCACTGCGTAAATGATAATATTGCCTCTATTTTATCCTTATAACTAATGCTGGGTACACACTGGCAGAACGGCCGATATATTGTGTGTGTATTGGCCAGTGTATACAGACGATATGTCTGAACGACATTGTTCACAGACATATTGTGCCCAATATTTCTGCAGATATATTGGTGCATCACGCTGTGTATATGGGCGGTCAGTGGTGTTGGCTGGTAGATCATTCAATGCAAGTCATGGTTGCGGCGTGATCTTGCGTGTTTGCACACTACACATGCTCGGAGGAACTTAGTTTGAGGCTGCAAGCTACACAGAATTGCGTTATTATGCCTGTTTTAGGACAGGGATATGGCTGGTGGAAGAGCGCATTCATGATGATGACTATGAAACCAAACATACAGATGGGGCGGACCGAACACAGAGATACGTACAGCTCTGCATACTGCCGAATATCCACATTTTGATCCATGCATGCGAAACGAAGTACAGCTGAGTATGATCTACTCTGCATTAGACCCTTAAGGAATAGGGGAGGTAACTTTATTCCCATGCATACTACATTTATCAACAAGACCACTGAGGAGCATTGCAGTAAACCTATCGATGTCTTACAGGTAACAGACAATCGCTTGCAGTCATAAAGATAACAAGGTTACCTGCAGTGTACAATATCCTAACTGCTGTCATTGTACGGCGATATGCAATTAGGAATCTCATAAAATGCTATATCACATTGGTTCAACTAGCAATGTGCGCTTAAGAAACAGAATGTAATAGGTGATATCGGGCTGCGTATTTCCTTGTACAATCCAGCGCACACTACATGGCCACCTTCACATCCCCACCGGCTTGGACGTTAACATTAAGAAGGGGAAAAAAATTATCCCTTTAGTTTGATGTTTGAGCTATTGCACATGATGATTACCAAGTAAATAACCTTTAATCCCATCACATTCTTGTCAGGAGGCGTGAGTGATTGATCTCTGCTCTGGAGGCCATAGGGAACATAGCAGAACCATGCAAAAGGTTGATTCCTAGAGGAATAAGCTCTGGAAATGTAAGACAGACCAATTACTTGCTGTGCTCTCATATACGTTTGAATGTGGAGAAGGCCTCGGGACACTGGGTGACTTCTCTTGATTTGGAGAAATTTGCAGTATTATAGCAGACCAGAGATTGACAAGTTTATGTACAATTTAGGCACCAGTAAAGGCAGGTTCAGCAATACTATTAAAAGATCGAATATGCAAATATTTATAAACATAATTATCTTTTTTGTTCTACCACATATATTTTTATTATAACATACAGTGAAGTATGCATTGCCCAGCTTCTTAAGGACGGTGTTATTATTTGTGCTAAAATCTCCAGCAAGTTGCGTGCAATGCAATGCAAGTGTCTACAATGTCGTGTTAATGTTAAAAAAAAAAAAAAGTGTATTGTGGGCTGTGAAATTGGTTATGAAATTACGAGTGGATGATTGGTGGATCAGAATGGATGGGGGCACAATTTAACGGCTGCAGTATAGATGTGCAATTTTTTGGCTTCTTTGCTAATTCTTTTCTAAACCTTTGCAGAATTAGGAGTCCCAGATGTGGATATGCGTTGCAAGCAAAAGTAAAAATATCACTTCTGCATCCTGCCTTCGCTCTTCAACCTATTTATTACATTTCTATTTTTGTCTGCATTGTTGCTTGTTGCAGCAACATATATGTCTAATATAAGCTATGGAAATGTCACATTTCAAAATTTTTTTCAAATCAGTGGGGTTTTGTGCTTGTAAATGCCCTTTATAATATACTGTAATAATTTTTACTGTGCAGGCAAAACAAAAATTCTTGCGCATCTATGTCCATGGCAACTGAGACACATTTTGCAATTAAGGCCCCTTGCACTAAGGGAGGGGGGTGGAATGACCAGGGCTGCCAAAAGCTCTGCCAGGCCCCGGTACTGGGAGGGGATGTGGCCAGACGCCCTTGCTAAGAAAAAAAAAAGATATAATATATTCACGGCTGCGCGGACCGCATAAGGGGGGGCACCGGTGTGCAGGGGACAGACGAGTGTGATCACTTCCTAGCCCAGCACACAGGCTGGCAGCAGTCAGTCCTCTCCCTGCCCGATGTACCACTTCAGGAGCAGGGAAGGGGGGGGGGGGGGGGCTGCAGGATGCGGGCCCCAGCCAGGCCTTTCCAACAGGCATGGGCCCAGGTAAAGGGTACCTCCCCCTCCCCGCCTCCTTCCTTAGCACCCTTGGGAGTGACAACATACAGTTCATCAGGAAAGTATTCACAGCGTTTTGCTTTTTCCACATTTTGTTATGTTACAAGTTACAACCTTATTCCAAAATGGAATAAATTCATTTTTGCTAATTTAATAAAAAAAAGAAAACTAAGAGGTCACATGTACATAAGTATTCACAGCCTTTGCTCAATACTTTGTTGATGAACCTTTGGCAGCAATTACAGCCTCAAGTCTTTTTGAATATGATGTCACAAGCGTGGCAACACCTATCTTTGGGCCGTTTCGCCAATTCCTCTTTGCAGCACCTGTCAAGCTCCATCAGGTTGGATGGGAAGCGTCGGTGCACAGCCATTTTCAGATCTTTCCAGAGATGTTCAATCGGATTCATGTCTGGGCTCTGGCTGGGCCACTCAAGGACATTCACAGAGTTGTCCTGAACCCACTCCTTTGATATCTTGGCTGTGTGCTCAGCGTCGTTGTCCTGCTGAAAGATGAACCGTCACCCCAGTCTGAGGTCAAGAGCGCTCTGGAGCAGGTTTTCATCCAGGATGTCTCTGTACATTGCTGCATTCATATTTCCCTCTATCCTGACTAGTCTCCCAGTTCCTGCCGCTGAAAAACATCCCCACAGCATGATGCTGCCACCACCGTGCTTCACTGTAGGGATGGTATTGGCCTGGTGATGAGCGGTGCCTGGTTTCCTCCAAACATAACGCCTGGCATTGACACCAAAGAGTTCAATCTTTGTATCATCAGAACAGAGAATTTTGTTTCTCATGGTCTGAGAGCCCTTCAGGTGCATTTTGGCAAACTCCAGGTGGGCTGCCATGTGCTTTTTACTAAGGAGTGGCTTCCGTCTGCCCACTCTACCATACAGGTCTGTTTGGTGGGTTGCTGCAGAGATGGTTGTCCTTTTGAAAGATTCTCCTCCCTCCACAGAGGAATGCTGTAGCTCTGACAGAGTGACCATCAGGTTCTTGGTCACCTCCCTGACTAAGGCCCTTCTCCCACGATCGCTCAGTTTAGACTTCCGGCCAACTCTAGGAAAAGTCCTGGTGGTTCCGAACTTCTTCCATTTACGGATGATGGAGGCCAGTGTGCTCATTGGGACCTTCAAAGCAGCAGATATTTTTCTGTACCCTTCCCCAGATTTGTGCCTCGAGACAATCCTGTCACGGAGGTTTACAGACAATTCCTTGGGCTTCAAGCTTGGTTTGTGCTCTGACATGCACTGTCAAGTGTGGGACCTTATATAGACAGGTGTATGCCTTTCAAAACCATGTCCAAAGAACTGAATTTACCACAGGTAGACTTCAATTAAGGTGTAGGAACATCTCAAGGATGATCAGTGAAAACAGGATGCACCTGAGCTCAATTTTGAGCTTCATGGCAAAAGCTGTGAATACTTATGTACATGTGATTTCTTAGTTTTTTTTTATAATTAAATTTGCTAAAATCTCAAAAAAACGTTTTACACGTTGTCATTATGGGGTATTGTGTGTAGAATTTTGAGGACAAAAAATAATTGATTCTGTTTTGGAATAAGGCAGTAACATTAAAAAAAAGTGAAGCGCTGTGAATACTTTCCGGATGCACTGTAGGACAGGGCTTGTAAACACAGCCAAAGTAAAGTAAGGGTCTGTTCATGCAAAATGCATCTCTTGCTGGCCACAAAGCAGACACCTAAACGCCTTTTTGGAGGCAGATCATTTGTGGGTGCTTTGCCCCCTTAGTGCAAAATGATGGTGATGATGATAATAATAATGACCAGCTGCTTCAGATTTGCTGAATGTAGCTGTATCCCTCACTAAGTGATATTATATCACATTTACATTTTATCTTTTAAAGGGGAAGAGGATGGAAGTTTGCATTATTTTGAACTTAATAAAAACTTTAATTTTGTCTTTCATCTTGGTCAAATTTGCTTTTAGACCAAGACTTCCATGGTGTATGTGACTGTATTAGTTATTAATAACAATGTCTGGACATGTAATGCATTGGGTGCTGCATTTTTAGCATTTACTTCTTCCACTGTGTAGCCACATTTTTTGGCATAAACCAGGTGCTGCAGTTCTGCAAGCTTAGCAAAATTCACCTATTCTGCGGTTTTACACTTGTGAATTGCATGAAAATTCATGATGGGCCTCTAGGTGTGCTACCTCTACCCTTGCAGCTCATAATATATATATATATATATGTCCCAGTAGCTCACGATCGGCAAGGTACTGCCCAATATGCTATCATTGCACACCGTGTTCCTATTAGCTGCCATTACTGCCATCGTGATGCGCTAGGTCAGAGGTCTTCAACCTTTGGCTCTCCAGCTACTTTGGAACTACACATTCCAGCATGCTCTGCCACCGTTTTGATATAACAGCATGCTAAAACTGTGGCAGAGCATCCTGGGATCTGTAGTTCCTCAGCAGCTGGAGGGCCAAAGGTTGAAGACCCCTGCGCTAGGTCATGTTCTTTGCTGTACAAATGGCCACAACGTGGGCACAAATAGACACAGCAGCAGCAGCTCCTACCCTTTTGCATGAGGGGGGCTTCCACTGCTGGACCGGCCAGCCGGGTCCCGACACCTGTAGGGCTGCCTGAAAGGCAGAGGAGGCCTCTCTCTGCTAATGGAATCCTGGACTGGCAGTCCCAGGGGGAGAAAACATCTCCCTTTGGGGCTGTCTGTCCTGTGCATGACTGGCAGGTAATGGGAAGCCACTGCCAGTCACAGTGTAGCCAGTGCAGTCACGTACTGCAGGTGGCTCACTGAAGTTGCGGATTTTACTGGGGGGGTCGGGGCTGCAGCCCCTAGGTAAAATCCGCCACTGGACACGTGGCATCACATATGCCTTGCAGACCCTTATTTTTGCAGATTTATGAATCGCCTTTAATGTCTTATTGTGCGTTAGAACACTGAGCCACGTCAGTTTATTCTTTTTTTCATATAGTGTATTGTCCATGCAGAACATTTTTTGCCATATGAGAGTAATGCAGGAGAAACCCGGACACACTATTCAGAAGATAGCGAAACCTATAGCAATATAGTTGTTTTTGTAATGCTGAACGTCGAGTTTATTCACCACTATAATTTACGACTTGGGTTTTACTAACCTTTTTGTAACCTTAACCATGATATTCAGGCCATGTGAGAACAATGCTAGTAAATGTTGGCTAGACCTTAATGTTCTGCAAGAAGAAACTGATTACAAGCTTGAAACACTGTCTGTTTACTTTATATATTGCTGTGGCAGATTCAGCTGTGTACTGCAGCAACTGCAGATGGAAACGAAAAAGCCCATTTAGAATGGACTGCTATTTTTGGTGATATGTTCTGAAATGATGTTCTTGAGTTGTTCAGCAACGTTAATAACAAGGTTCAACAAAACACCATTTATTGTCAACGCATTTACATTTACTGCAAAGAAAGCAAATACTCTTGCATACATTTTGTAAGGGTAAGTGCTTCTTTAAATGTCACTTAGGCGATAACTATTAGGATTGTCTTCAATTATATAGCAAATAGAGGCACAGGACTATTTTCTCTCCAAGCACCATTCGGTTAAGGCTGTATTGTTTATGTAGGTATGCTGAGGGAATTTTCATGTTGCAACTACCAGGGGTGGGCAAAAAGCGGCCCTCCAGCTGTTGTTGAACTACAAATCCCAGCATGCTTTGCAGCATTTTTAGCATGGCCATATAGCAAAACTGTAGCAGGGCATGCCGGGATGTGAAGTTTCACAACATCTGGGGGGCCACTAATTTCCTATCCCTAATTACTAGACGATAAATTTGAGGCAGAAGCTAATGAACTGGTCTGGGACCTCTTCCGTTCCTCAAATACCAAGTTCTGTGTAATACACCCAGGAACCCTCTGGTCTCCAAAGATGATGTTTCTTTGTCTTATTAACAGGACTGGACTTAAAAGCGTTGCACAGCTTACAGGATGTCTGGGAAACCTCAACCCTGCTTTACAATAAGCCCTGACACAACATACAAAACTGATATTATGTAATCACAAGATACATTTCCCACCTATTTAGAGGAGGTATGTGTTAACTGAAATTGACTTTTTTTTAGGCTGCCTTGTGGGTTGTAAACACAGTAGAGTATGAACGCTGCTTGCTTTAATATCCCATCCATGCTCTGCATCTACAGTGCAGGTTCCTGCTAATTTGGGAAGTATGGGAACTTATCCCAACAGCAACGCTGAAGTAGACCGGTCCAGCAATTCTTCCTTATTTGTGTGTTATACTGACATGAAAGTGTTTACAGATGTACCCGACACCAAGTCAGGCATCATCACAGGACAATATGGGCATGACCAGAGGGGAGGTGTATTGGCGGAAAATGTATCTGACACGGCTAAAGCAGAGTTTCTTATGCTTTGCCTTACCCTGATGCTATTTGTCATTCCCACTGTCAGCAAATTTACTGAGAGAAATTAATCCAGATTCCAACTTAGGTTCAGGAAAGATATGATGTCCTATAGACACACACTAATATATCCCTTATGGCATATTATTGGATTGGGACTGTACAGGGGTGTAAACCATTTACTTATAATTCCCTTGTTGTTCTTTATAATGTTGCAAATTTTGTTTTCATATAAACACATGGAGGTAAATGTACTAAAGGTCTATTTAGATCAATTTAAAATCAATCTAAATAAAATTGGTACATTGCCCTATGTCTAAAAAAAAATACATCTATATATTCTCTTGAAACTACATACAGTGATTTAGTAATTCCTATCTAGATGGAATGCTTTATGGGGCCTCGTAGTTCCCAGCAGTCTTTGGGAGACCCGGGCCAGATCAACAGCTGTGCGAGAGGCTTTTGTAAATGTATGAGACTGTGTAAACTAATCCAGATATCAGCTTGCAGTGGCCTCAGTGTGGCCTGTTTCCAATCAAGCCCTAAAAATAAACACTGGTTAATCACCTGAGGAGCAACATGCCTTGACGGTCCTGAAATTCAGTCCCTGAATCCTTCAAGAGCCTGGAGCTTTTTCTCTGGATCTCATCCAGGCAGGAAGAGAGCATTTCAGATGCTGCTCCTCCTTCTGTGCTGTTTGTGGCATCCGCTCATTCTTAATACTGTACATGGCACATATCCAGAACACAAGTCATTTTCTTTTTATATAGGGGGGAGACGTCACTTCCCTGATACAGTTCATCCGTGAAGCTTATAGAGTGACCTGCAAAGCTGCCCACAGAGCTATGCAAACAGACTAACTGGTGAACATGAAACAGGTATTATAACCCATAGTGACCTATATAGAAAATGTGTGATTGGTTGCTATGGGTTACAGCACCTATGCAGTAGCTTTCATAAACGCTCCGCTGTGTTTTTCCTTGATGTTTTATGTAATCGTGCCATAATGTCCAGGTGTTGTATTGGTTATTTTTAAGTTTTCTTGTTACTATTCACAAACTTAATTGTGGAATGCGTTGAAGAGTTGTTTACTGTACTTTTGCCGGCTGTACCTTAGATTTACAAGCGCAGGAATTTGGAAATAATGGGAAATGCTTGAGACTGTCTGCGCCCTGAAATTATACTGTTACTTAATAAGGAGCTGTGCTTAATGCTAAGGGAACAATGTCTGGCTTCTTAACAAGGTTACTTGATATCCCAGGTGATCCACGCCACAAGATGAATATTATTCAGAGCGTGTTGTAAACATTCTTAAAAGGAAGAGTACAGGCTTTTCCCTCCCTTCTCTTTTCTAATTTCTCCTTTTCATCTGTTGAAAACATTTTTAGCGTAGACAAAAGAGCAGCTTTGTTGCCAAGTCTACACCAGGCATCTTTTCAGAAAAGCAGTGTGCACCAGGAAATTCTTCTGTGAAGGTATAATCAAAGCATACTTCATCCCACTCCGTAATGTATCAGTGGCTTTTCACATTCCTCCGGCACAATGCCTCAGAAAGTGAAAACATGCACATGGTGAGACTGCCTGCAAACTATTTGTCATGCAGCCTAACAGTCTGTAATCAAGCTGCGGCTTAAAATGCACACCGTGTAATTTGTGCGTAAATTAAGAGGTGTTTAAGAGCAGAAGCTGTTTGAGAGCTAATGACTTGCGGCTGACACTCCAGTCTTTCCAGCTCCTCTTACACCTGAAGGCTGGCACCCGTTTCTGTACAGTGGAGCAGGTGTTTTAATTATGGTCTTCTGGCACCTGCAGTAAAATCCAGCAGCATGCAGTTGGCCTGCCCTGAAAACCCAGAGATTGAGCTGCACTGATCATCGTACTTAGGGCTATATTCAGAGATGGATGCAGGAGTGATCATTGGCCACAGTGGATTTGAGAATTTATGATAATGCACAGCCCTAAGGTTGCTCAGAATGTCCAGCTTCCGAAGCAAGTGAAGCTGCATACGGCGACGCAGTCACTGGCTTCGGTACGCCACGAAGACGTCGGCGACACACCTGCATTTTAGACATTCCTTTCCATCATCTCCCGCCAAAAAGACAGGCTACGGCTTCCCCCACACTGCAACCAGAGCCGCAACAGAATCGCGGCAGATGCACACTGCGGCTCCGATGCGTGCGCAGTCCCGAAAACATCAGTCAGTAACGACCGAATTGGCACAGTGTCCGGGGCTGAATCAGCTCCTTAGAAAGAACTTGGTCTATTTGACCCAGTTGATGGAGCAAACAGGATATGCGAGAGATGCTTCAATGGGATTCCTGTGAGTTATGGTTATTATAGAACATGTATAGCTTGTAACATTTGATATAAAACTTCTACAAAAGTGAAACATGTATCTTTAATACAATTTACACCAACTCTAATCTTTTTCATATCATTTTTATTAGCCATATTATGCTGCGCACAATGCCTTATCCCTCCCTTCATTCAATTCTACCTCTTCTCTCTTGAACCCTTTATTACCTTTTTTTTCTGTCCAGCTGCCTCTGAACCATCTCCACTTAGCTGTCCCAATGCTACCCAAAGCGCAACATGTCCAGAACATATCTCATCATCTTCCCACCACTAATGTTACTATCGCCACACACTCACATCACTCACTTTCTTGTACTGCTCACAGTTGATCACAGTACACTCAGTTCACCAAACCCATTGCCTCGGGGTCATTGTTGACTTCAACCTCAACCTTACTCTGTACATCAAACCCTTGGTGCTGTCTTGATGACTCATCCTTAGAAACATTGTCAGAGCACACCCCTTTCTTACCAAACCCCTCATCCATTATTTTATTAATAACCACCTTGACTACAACAACCTCCTGCTATCTGGTTTTTCCTCAATAAGTCTGTTCTCCCTTTACATGCCACAATAAGTGATAGCTTCCTCTCTCGAGGCTCATACACACTAGACGATAAATTGAACGGTATGGACGATAACAATATATTTATTGTTCATAGTATTCAATATCGTCCAGTGCTTATGCACAATATCATTAACGATGTGAGCTCCTGCGGATCGTTAACAATGTTTTTCATAGCCCGAACTTGCAAGACAACCTGACGATATCATCAGGCACTGCAAGTTCGGGGATGTGGCAGGTGATGTCACTGAACGATATCGTTCAATGTGTATGCTCAATGTCGTTCCAGACATTGAGCCCGGCAGTTCAAGGCTAACGATAACGCGCATGGAGCATATCGTTAAGTGTGTATGAGCCTTCACGCTCCACATCTGCTGCCCCACTGTGCAAATCCCTACACTGGCTTTCTATTTCCTCCAGGTTCCAATTCAGTCTACTCACACATTCAAAGCCCTCGCAAAACCTCCCCTTCTCTTACTTCACAATATCTTTTCCATCCTGCCCGCTTAGACCTTCTTCTTACCGGCATCTTGTCTCTGCATTAACAATTTCCTTTTATTCCTTCCTCCTAGACTTCTGCTGCACCCAACTTATCCTGCCCCCATGCTCTTTTCCCAGCCTACTGCTCTCTCAAAACCCCTACCTTTACTATAGCCTACCTTACCACTACTTTATTGTACCAGCTACAGTTCTCCTACCTACTTTTGTTTCAACATTGCATTGTCCTTCTAGAGCAAGGGCATCCAAACTATGGCCCCTTGGCCAAATGCAACCCACGCAGTTCTGCCCACTGATCAGACCACAGATTGAACTTTGGAGTAGCCTACACACCCGTAGGCGAGTACTTTCTGGGGGTTGGTTCTGGAGCATTAAGTAGGGTAGCCCTGATAGTGACGTGGGTGACAGACTGGTAGCCTGTTTTTGCAGAACCATGCGCAAGAATAACAGCTTTACAGCCGAAGATGGAGATCACAGCAGCTGCACAGCAATTATCTATCCCCAATGCCCACTCTCCTATTCCTACTGCTAACTTCCCTGTCCTGGTTACCCACACCAATCACAAACCACTCGCCTGACATCACGCACATCATGCAAAGTCACAACTGTGCATCAGTAGAATGTCTCATCACAGTGTATAAAATTGCCATCTAAAATCATTAAAAATGTTTGTTTCAAGATATTTTTTATTACTTTTAGTATTTCTTAGAATAAGATTTACTCAGCATAGAATTCTTTCCTAACTGCTGGGCGGTAACTGTGAGAACAAATGTTGCGGCCCTCCATTGAAAGGGCCTGATTCAGAGATGGTTGGTAATGCAGCTGCCCTCTCAATAGCGGTTGTGGGAATATGCTAATCTCAGCCTTCCCTTTGTGCTCTACCGCACAATGGAGCGTACAAGCGCTGAGACGCCCACATTCAGGCTCTGTGGTCTGAGCATTTGCGATAGAGTTTGTGAACACTCCAACATCGGTCGCACCGCCGACATTTGCGGTAGCTTAGGGTCTACTCTAGCTACATTCCTCAAAACCAACTAAACATGGACTCTGAAAAAGTGTATTTGTGATTGGGAAGGCAGCAGGGTTCCCAGACACCCCGTGACACTCCCTAACGCCCATGAAACGGACCCTTTTTACAATCACTTTAGGTCACTTGACAGTCTACACCCTGAAACGCCCAGGGATCACAAACCCCTTCTCAAGTGTTAGCCATGCTGTATGGATTTGCAAACATATTGGACAGTTGGGTTTACACTCGCACAGTAATCTGCACTCATCTCTGAATCAGGCCCAATGTCACCTTGTAGACTATAAACTATCACAGACATGCCACTCTCTACCGTCCGTCTCACATGTGCACCTCCTTCATCACCCTCATGTACTTTATCTGAATTTATGTATGATTTGCATTTTGCATGCTTTATCATTCTAACTATCCCAAGCTGCGGAGCTTTGTGGTGCCTTACAAATAAATGATGATGATGATGGACGCTTATCTTACAGCCCTGTCCATTACCTCTATACAGTATAACACAACAATTAGTCGTTTGGAGCCCCTTCTATAGGATTAAACATATTCATTTTCAGCTAGGAAGGATTTATTATAACCACTGGCTGTTGCATTATGCACATAAGCGCAATTATCTCTTGAAATACATGAGATACACTGTTATACTCTTCTACTACTTTTGGTTCCACCACAGACCCATTGATTGAGGACCCCAATAAACTACCAAATAGAGCATCACGTCTTACATCGGGAACCATCCTGCACCAGAATACCTTTGTGTTTTCTATATACAAGTAGTAAATTCTAAGTAGTTGGCAACCACAAATAACCTGTGTGTGAATTAATGATACTCCCTCATGGATATAATCCACTACTGGTCTCTTTTGTGTATGATTAGTCATTGTGACTTCCCGTTTAGGTTTTTAACTTGACATTGATAAATCATAGAACAATACAGTACTTTTAGTGAGCTGGCAGACGAGCCAACCGGGCAGAACGACTCCATACTTCATCTGTACTGTTGGAACTTGGCAGAGGAGTGGAAGGCGGCCTAGCCCATAGCTCATTGTGCAGCATAAACACCTTGAGCTTTGGAATGTAGGACTGTGGAATTCTCACTCCTTTAGTGCTTGTCCTATGACGGGATCTCAGTCACGTTATGTGCAGGCGGAGATGAGAAGACCATTTATGCAGTTTTGCTTTTGTTCAGATTGAAATTATTAAGGATGTTCCACTATAATGCTTGTCAGAGAAACTGGGCCTGATTCAGAGGCAGATGCAGTGATTATGTTGGGCACAAACCGCCGATATTTTCGGTCTGCGCATGCAGCCGAGTTGTGCTACGCATGTGTCCCAATGGTTACTGCACATAGAGGCAGATAGAAATTATACGCAGATCCATGCATTAGGCTGGCGTTTTTGGAGATAACAGGGAGGTGGCTAGCCAGTCACAGGCGTGTCGCGGTCAGTGGCTGCATCCAAAGTTGCAGTTGAACTGACCCCAGCGGGTATGTTCACAGGGAGAAATTGCACCTGCCATAAAGTTGGTGCCATCTCCAGTGGTGCGTCTTTATAAGCACAGCGGCGGATTAGCACAGCAGTCGGTGCATATCTCAGTAGGAAGCACATCAGCTGTGGCATTAGCTCAAAGATGCAGTCATGTTTACAAATGGGGCAGACTAGATGGGCCAAGTGGTTCTTATCTGCCATCAAATTCTATATTTCTATGTTTCTATGTCATGGCTGCCTATAAAGATACAGCTGAAATAGCATGCACCTCTGATTCAGGCCCACTATGAGGTTATACTAGGCAACATACTGGGCCTGAATAACAAGGGCATTTGCTTAGGTTTGGTATTTCTTGCCAATATTCACAAGCTTTCTCCAAGAGCTCCATGGTCCAAAGACATTTATATATTCATATCTATATATCTATACATAGTATAAATAAAGTCCCTGGCAGGTGTCTGTTTGTTTGTTCGGTGCTAATCTCAAGAACCACTGGATGGATTTTGATGCAGTTTTCACTATTCTATAGAGCATTTGTGGAGGAAGGTTTAGGTGTATGACACATTAATGTATGACAAAAGGGAGCCGAGCAGTGACTATTTTATAAAAGCAAGTCCATGAAAAAAAGGACATCCGAGCACTTTCTTTACTTACGCTGCCTAATCCGTTATATATATCACAACAATGGACTTTATTTTATACTAAGTAGAGATTGATACGTATTATCCAGTTTCTCCAGAAAACTTGATGTAAACCCTGGTATTTGATACAAAATTTCAGTTTTTCCCTTTTATTATCGTTCCTATTTCATCTATGTGAAAAATTATCTTTAATTTGACAATAAATAAAGCACAGGGAAAGACAGTTAATGTTGCTGGAGTTGACCTGAGTGGAGACTGTTTTTCTCATGGACAACTGTACGTGGCCCTTTTGCGTGTCACATCAAAACTAAATCTTTTTGTGTTGACGTCAGGAGGAAATACAACTAATGTTGTCAAAA
This sequence comes from Taudactylus pleione, assembly GCA_031769625.1. Taxonomy (NCBI): domain Eukaryota; kingdom Metazoa; phylum Chordata; class Amphibia; order Anura; family Myobatrachidae; genus Taudactylus; species Taudactylus pleione. The sequence goes on from JAUIMM010000706.1 coordinate 11,025,763, forward strand.
AGGCAATCTTATAAGACCTTGGTTAAAAAAGACCATCGCCGTAAATTCTAAATTGCTCCTGTGCGAAGCGGGGGCGGGTCGCTAGTATATATATATGTGTGTGTGTGTGTGTGTGTGTTTGTGTATCAGTATAGTAGCTGTTTCGTTCTTATGAACACTGAGCCTTTCTTGGAGGGAGAGCAAAGCATTCATACACAGCCATGTGACACCACTCTATCCCTTATGATTGCTTATAGGAAGTAATTAAGAAGTTCTACATGCCGGTATTTAACCATTCGCCTGAGACCTAGGGGCTGATGTTGGATAGGGCGAAAGCCCATTTTTGTTGACAAATTGCGCTTGTATGTACTATGTGTATGCACAAAACAATTCTAATGCATATATTCATTAGGGGTGTGCACCGGCCACTTTTCGTGTTTTGGTTTTGGATCTGGATCTTTCTTCGTGTTTTGGATCTGGATTGGTTTTGCCAAAACCACCCTTCCGTGTTTTGGGTTCTGGGTTTTGTGTTTTGGATCTGTATTTTTTTGAAAAAAAGCATAAAAACAGCTAAAATCACAGAATTTGTAGGTTTTTCTGCTCCTATGCTATTATTAACCTCAATAACCTTAATTTCCACTCATTTCCAGTCTATTCTGAATACCTCACACCTCACAATAGTGTTTTTATGTCCAAAAGGTTGCACCGAGGTAGCTGGATGACTATGCTAAGCGACACGAGTGGGCGGCACAAACACGTGACCCATCTAGGCGTGAAACTGCAGTGGCAGACAGGATGGCATTGAAAAACTAGGCCCCAAACTGTACATAATGCAAAGAAAAAAAAGAGGTGCAAGATGGAATTGTCCTTGGGCCCTCCCACCCACCCTTATGTTGTATAAACAGGACATGCACACTTTAACAAACCAATCATTTCAGCGCCAGGGTCTGCCACACAACTGTGGCTGAAATGATTGGTTCGTTTGGGCCCCCACAAAACAAGCTGGCAATTAATCTGTCCCTGCACAAACTGGCTCTACGGAGGCAAGAAGTCGTCCTCATCCTCCTCATCCACAGATTCCTCACCCTCTTCAGTGTTATGTACATCCTCATCCTCACAGAGTATTAATTCGTCCCTGCTGGAACCACAGGTCCCTCTGTACGTTCTGGAGGCTGGTCTCCCTGGAAGAGTTGATCATTCATTTTATGAACATCATCTTCTCCACATTTTGTGGAAGCAACCTCCTACACCTTTCGCTAACAAGGTTCCCGGCTGCACTAAACACTCTTTCGGAGTACACACTGGAGGGGGGGCAACTCAGGTAAAATAGAGCCAGTTTGTACAGGGACCTCCAAATTGCTTCTTTTTCCTGCCAGTACAGGTACGGACTGTCTGACATGCCTACTTGGATGCTGTCACCGATGTAATCCTTTAACAGACAGACGCACGCTTGTCGCTGCTGCTTTGAGGATGCAAGTGCGGCTACAGCCCACACAATTCACAAAGACAGAAAAAAGAAGAAGAATATTTTTATTCTTTGTGTAGCACACTTTGAGGGTGTCACCACCCTTTAACAGACAGACGCACGCTTGTCGCTGCTGCTTTAAGGATGCAGGTGCGGCTACAGCCCACACATTTCACAAAGACCGAAAAAAAAGAACAATATTTTTATTGTTTGTGTAGCACACTTTGAGGGTGTCACCACCCTTTAACAGACAGACGCACGCTTGTCGCTGCTGCTTTAAGGATGCAGGTACGGCTACAGCCCACACAATTCACAAAGACAGAAAAAAGAAGAATATTTTTATTGTTTGTGTAGCACACTTTGAGGGTGTCACCACCCTTTAACAGACAGACGCACGCTTGTCGCTGCTGCTTTGAGGATGCAAGTGCGGCTACATCGCACACAAGTCACAAACACATAAAAAAAATAGTTTTTTATTTTTTGGAGCACTTTGAGAGTTACACCACCCTTTAACAGACAGACGCACGCTTGTCGCTGCTGCTTTAAGGATGCAGGTGCGGCTACAGCCCACACATTTCACAAAGACCGAAAAAAAAGAACAATATTTTAATTGTTTGTGTAGAACACTTTGAGGGTGTCACCACCCTTTAACAGACAGACGCACGCTTGTCGCTGCTGCTTTAAGGATGCAGGTGCGGCTACAGCCCACACAATTCACATAGACAGATAAAAGAAGAAGAATATTTTTATTGTTTGTGTAGCACACTTTGAGGGTGTCACCACCCTTTAACAGACAGACGCACGCTTGTCGCTGCTGCTTTAAGGATGCAGGTGCGGCTACAGCCCACACATTTCACAAAGACCGAAAAAAAAAGAACAATATTTTAATTGTTTGTGTAGCACACTTTGAGGGTGTCACCACCCTTTAACAGACAGACGCACGCTTGTCGCAGCTGCTTTAAGGATGCAGGTGCGGCTACAGCCCACACAATTCACAAAGACAGAAAAAAGAACAATATTTTAATTGTTTGTGTAGCACACTTTGAGGGTGTCACCACCCTTTAACAGACAGACGCACGCTTGTCGCTGCTGCTTTAAGGATGCAGGTGCGGCTACAGCCCACACAATTCACAAAGACAGAAAAAAGAAGAATATTTTTATTGTTTGTGTAGCACACTTTGAGGGTGTCACCACCCTTTAACAGACAGACGCACGCTTGTCGCTGCTGCTTTGAGGATGCAAGTGCAGCTACATCGCACACAAGTCACAAACACATTAAAAAAATAGTTTTTTATTTTTTGGAGCACTTCGTGAGTTTCACCACCCTTTAACAGACAGACGCACGCTTGTCGCTGCTGCTTTAAGGATGCAGGTGCGGCTACAGCCCACACAATTCACAAAGACAGAAAAAAGAAGAAGAATATTTTTATTGTTTGTGTAGCACACTTTGAGGGTGTCACCACCCTTTAACAGACAGACGCACGCTTGTTGCTGCTGATTTGAGGATGCAAGTGTGGCTACATCGCACACAAGTCACAAACACATTAAAAAAAATTTTTTGATTTTTTGGAGCACTTTGAGAGTTACAACACCCTTTAACAGACAGACGCACGCTTGTCGCTGCTGCTTTGAGGATGCAAGTGCGGCTACAGCCCACACAATTCACAAAGACAGAAAAAAAAAGAACAATATTTTAATTGTTTGTGTAGCACACTTTGAGGGTGTCACCACCCTTTAACAGACAGACGCACGCTTGTCGCTGCTGCTTTAAGGATGCAGGTGCGGCTACAGCCCACACATTTCACAAAGACAGAAAAAAAAAGAACAATATTTTAATTGTTTGTGTAGCACACTTTGAGGGTGTCACCACCCTTTAACAGACAGACGCACGCTTGTCGCTGCTGCTTTGAGGATGCAGGTGGAATCTAGACGGGATTTGGAACCGAGGACACACTACCTCCATCAATTGTCTAAATCCCACTGCACTAATGTCGGATACCGGACGCACGTCTAACACCAACATAGCAGTCAAGGCCTCAGTTATACGTTTTGCTTCAGGATGACTGCTGTCGTACTTCATCCTCATCGCTAGGGACTGTTGGAGGGTCAATTGTTTAGTAAAAGTAGTGATGTTCCTACTTCCTCTCTGGGATGATGAACAACTCCCAGCAGCAGCAACAGCACTAGTAGGAAGTGGTTCTTGATCTTTCCCTATTTTATTTTTATCAGAGAAAGTTTGGTCCTCCATTTATGTTATATTGATATATATACGTGCGGCTAAAGCGCACACAAACACAGAAAATATTTTTTTATTTTTGCTGGAGAGTAGTGCACTTTGTGGGTTACACCACCCTTTAAGAAATGAGCCAGCTGGCTCTTTACTTATGGGACACAGGCGCACGCTTGGCGCTGCTCCTTTGTTGATGCACGTGCAGCCACAGTGCACACAAGTCACAAACACAGAAAATATATATTTTTTTGGTTTGGAGTGTACTTTGGGGGTTACAGAACCCTTTAACGGTCAAGCCAGCCGGCCCTTTACTTATGACACAGGCGCACGCTTGGCACTACTTTGTTGATGCACGTGCGGCTACTGCGCACACAATTCACAAACACAGAAAATAATTTTTTTTTTGGTTTGGACTGGAGTGTACTTTGGGGGTTACAGCACCCTTTAACGGTCAAGCCAGCCGGCCCTTTACTTATGACACAGGCGCACGCTTGGCACTACTTTGTTGATGCACGTGCGGCTACTGCGCACACAATTCACAAACACAGAAAATAATTTTTTTTTTGGTTTGGACTGGAGTGTACTTTCGGGGGTTACAGCACCCTTAACGGTCAAGCCAACGGCCCTTTACTTATGACACAGGCGCACGCTTGGCACTACTTTGTTGATGCACGTGCGGCTACTGCGCACACAATTCACAAACACAGAAAATAATTTTTTTTTTGGTTTGGACTGGAGTGTACTTTCGGGGGTTACAGCACCCTTAACGGTCAAGCCAGCCGGCCCTTTACTTATGACACAGGCGCACGCTTGGCACTACTTTGTTGATGCACGTGCGGCTACTGCGCACACAATTCACAAACACAGAAAATAATTTTTTTTTTGGTTTGGACTGGAGTGTACTTTCGGGGGTTACAGCACCCTTAACGGTCAAGCCAGCCGGCCCTTTACTTATGACACAGGCGCACGCTTGGCACTACTTTGTTGATGCACGTGCGGCTACTGCGCACACAATTCACAAACACAGAAAATAATTTTTTTTTGGTTTGGACTGGAGTGTACTTTCGGGGGTTACAGCACCCTTTAACGGTCAAGCCAGCCGGCCCTTTACTTATGACACAGGCGCACGCTTGGCACTACTTTGTTGATGCACGTGCGGCTACTGCGCACACAATTCACAAACACAGAAAATATATTATTTTTTTAGCACTTGGGGGGAGCACCCCTGATGGACAGAGCACCCCCTGGACAACACTACAGCACCTCTTTAGGACTGGGACACTGCACAGGACTTTGGAGTGGACACAGCCCCTATGGAGAACTGACTGCACAACACAGTCCAGCCAGCCCCTATGGACTTTGAAGTAGTGGACACAGCCCCTATTAACAACAGCAGCACAGCACAACACAGCCAGCCCCTATGGACTTTGAAGTAGTGGACAACAGCAGCACTACACTACACTACACTACACAGCCCTAACTCCCACCCTCCCTCTTCACTGTCCACAGCCGAGTGAGAAAATGGCGCCGACGTGGGTACCTTATATAGGATCCAAAACCCGCGAGACTCGGAAGGCGGGAAGATGACGTTTTGCCTCGATTTCAGAATCCGAGTCAGGCGGGAAAAGTCGAGCCTGACTCGGATCGGACTCGGATCGGGGGGGCTCGGGGGGGTTCGGATTTCAGAAATCCGAACCCGCTCACCCCTAATATTCATACATTTGAAGTTACAAGTGATTAACAAATCTTTACTTAAATCAGTTTTAAAATCTCATCCTTTATTAACTGTTGTTAGCTGCCATCTTTAGATTGATTAAAATGGATTCTCACCTTAATAAACTTGGTATAATAGAAAAAACCTTCTCTAATATGACTTTTCTGAGAAGGTACATTGCTGCTAGCAGGAGAGTTAATCATTAGTTACATAGATTGTGGGTAGGACTATCAAACCAATATGGAAGTATGTGAATGCCTAGTGAACACAGCTGTTCTCACATTCAATGCAAGGTAGATAATAATGTTCATCCTCAAATAAAACATAAAAAAATATTCTTTTGGTTCAAGTTCCACATTAAAATGGAGTCTAGAAATATATCAGCTGCAGCACATTTCCCTTACATTACAGATCTTCGGGTCATGGTGTAAATTACTATTTAAAGTTTAAAAGGAACTATTTTTCCAGAATTTTGCCTGACTGAATAAAGGATGTCATAAGATAAAGGTTTTTATGGTCAGTCATAACTTCTGGGACATAGAGGCACCTATTTAACACTCTCTCTTTTTCACTCACATATTTATTTCTTTATTTGTAATAGTTATAACAGGATACATTTAGTGCACTTAGAATCCCAGCGCCATCATCCTGATGGTAAGTAGCGGGCTTATGGGGAGGGTTAGGCACTAAGGGGGGAGGGTTAGGTTTAGACACCGGGGATGGGGAGGTTAGGTTTATGCACCAGGGGGGGAGGTTACGGTTAGGCACCAGTGAGTGAGGGTTAGGGGTTAGGTTAGGATACTCACCACTCCACCTCGGGATTGTAACCTGGTGAGGATGCCAGCATCAGGATTCTGGTCGCCAGGATTCCAAGTGCCGGCATCCCATACCCAACCCGTTATAACTTTTCATGCCTTACTAGTTTTCTCACTTCTCTGTGGGATTCGCAAATTAAAAAATTTTCTACATTTGGCAAAATAGTTTTTTACTGTCCGTGATATTGCTATTTGTTGTACATCTTTTATTTACAGTTGATATGGTTTTCTTCAGTGATACTGAAATATTTAGGGGCCTATTCATCATTATATAATTATCACTAGTGATAATTATGTTTTAAACTAGCTGCGGGTTTAAAAAATCTTTTGGAGGCATTCATTATGCCTCACTAACAAAAGTATCACTTCTGAAAAGCTGCCATTTTTTTGCGGAGTCAGCTTTTCGGAAAAGTGTTACTGTACCCATGCAGCTGAGGTATCCATAAGGATTTCCTCACACTGCGTCTGCCCCCCCCCTCTCTATTCCCCCCTCTCTTTCACTCCAGACACCCCCCGTCGTCACCGGTGTCCACCCCAGCACCCCACTGCTGCTGGCCTGGGGAACTCTCCATGAGCCCTCCGGCACAGCCGCTGGTGTCCGATACTGCCCCCCTGTGGGCGTCGGTGTCCGATCCGATCCCTCGCGGCCACCGCTGCTCGGTAGTCGCACAAGCTCCTCCCGGTGCCCCTGCAGGCGAGCACAAGAGGTCCTGAGGAGGGAGCCTGTGACAACCCAGAGCTGCCGGAGGCAAGTAAACAGCTGGAGGGATTTGATAGATCCCTCTGCTGCACAAGCTGCCATCTAAACGGCAGCTTGTGAATGGTTTCGGGGGCTGTACGCCATCTCAGAATGGCGTACAATATCACTCACAAGTTCAGAAAATATGCTTTTTTGGAACTTGATGAATTACATAATTTCTATGTTCCTTTACTAAAGTATGGTGACTGTGGAATATATTGGGGGATAATTGTAACCAGGAGATATCTGGAATGATGAATGGCTCTGAACCTTCATTTTTACAAAAGTTGTTAAATGTTAGTTTTCACCCACTTTTGTAGAATTCAAGGGATTACGAATAGACCCCTTAATGAGCTCAGTGATTAAGTGCAACAACAGTAATGGAGGTACCTAGGTTCTGGTCTCATGATATATTTTATCTGTCCTAGATCATAAAAGTTTGATTGTAATATTATTTAAACACCGAAGATTGAGATATTTTATTAGCTTTCAATTTCATATTTCTAACAAATCTTCTTAAGGGCGTATATATCAATATTATTTTTAATACAATATTGTAAAAACAGGTGTTTTCACCCCCTTTACACGTTATTTTAGTATCACCTAAATGTACTAAAAGGCAGTTGTAGGAGAATTCGCAAAATTCTCCTGCAAGTCCTAATTCTCGTAATTTATAAGTAATCTGCGATCTGCTCAGATTTACTAAGGTCAAATTGTATAAAAAAAATAACGGGGGGATCCGTGTGATAAAAAATGTTACCTAGAGATGCCGCTTTTAGGGCATTACCCCCATTTCACCGACTCCTGCTTTGCTCTGACAGGCAGAGGGGAGCCGCGCCTGTGATCAGCCTTGTGTGTCTAAATGGACTACAGGCTGATTACAGTGCAAAAAAACACTATTTAAAAAATAATTAGAAAAACACCTGTGTGGGGAGAGATTCACAGGGACAGAGCTTTCTCGCAAGCTCTGTCCCTGCGTGCGATATTTTATAAATCTTTGCAATGTGTTCAAATATTGCATTGCAAATTTGGGTGACATTATCATATCCCATCCGCATCTGAGATGTGGATTGTGATAGATATTCCCCTAAGTAAGATGGATGGTGTTACACGTGTGCCTTTCACTTGACGCATAAAACCAAGAACACTAGTTTCTCCAATTTGAAATCAGTCATTCCTATGAGTAAAACACAGAGGCTGCTACATGTTTGCCTTAATCGAATACATTTTTCATAGAACGGTGATCACAGCATTTTGGCATACCTACCAACAGATTGGGATGAGTGTATGGCCACATCCCAAAGGGGACTGCCCTTATTCCCCCAACTGTCCTGCAGCCCTGGTTGGGAAGGTGGGACAGATCCCTCAAATCAGGGCTGTGCTATGGATATCGGTTTCCATGTGCAATAAAACAGTATAAAAATAATGCATGTGCACCCTGTAATAGAACTAGGGTTCTGTACTGAGCCTTCTAAGAGAGAGAAAGTGGACAGAGATAGAGTACCAACCAATCAGCCTCCAACTGCCACGTTACAGGCTGTGTTTGAAAAATGACAGTTAGGAGCTGATTGGTTGGTACTTTCTGTCTCTCCAAGGTTTAGTACATCTCCCCCTAGTGTTAAAAGCGCTGTAAAATAAATGTATGTAACTAGTTTGCGATATAAAGTTAGTGTACCAGGTGTTGCATGATTTCGGTATTTATTTTCTGCATCTTTGCGTGTATAAATCTCTCTTTATCTGACGGTGGGTCTCGGCATTGATACCTTCCACCGATGAGCGAAACTGACTGTCATCTAGAACCTCACACCAATGCGAAACCACATGTTCCACCACTACATTCAGTCTGCATGGAATTGTGACGCAACTTTATCCATCTCCGCTTTGTCTTTTTGTAATCTTTTATACCATAATATGCCACTGATGGAAGTGTACGTATAAAGCAATGTCATACCCTACAGTTCCAAATGACATTTTGTACTCACAGCGTTGTCAATATGAAATAGTTCCTTAGACATGCACTGAATGGGTTAACCTTTGGGAAGTTTGGGTTGTTTGACTTCTGATTAGCGTAAAAAGACAGAGTATTGCTATGAAATTTAACTTCCTTGCTGTTGAAAGCCCCGCCGTAAATCCAGGTATAAACTGTTACATGACATTGCAGTGAACTCAACGGTTCACATTGTAACAGGCATCTTCCCCCGCAGTGTTTTCTTTGGCAGGATCCCCCAGCAGACTCTCGTAAATCACCTGGTGAACCCTGGGCTGGCTGGGCCTAAGCTGGGGGACAGCTTCTAGTGATGAAGCTTCAAGAGTTGAGTCTGGCCTTACAGACAGGCTATACTTATGTGACATAGGTGAAATGCACAGCAGTAAGTGGATACTGACTAAGGGGGTCATTCAGACCCACTCGCGAGCGGCAGTACGCTCGCAAGTGGGTCGATGTTCCCCACTGCGCATGCGCACGACGGAGGGAGCTCCATCGTGCGCATGCGCGAGACCCGGACTGCGAGTCGCTCCCGGTCTTGCACCAAAGGGGGCGTGCTGTCTATGTTGATTGACAGCACGCCCCCTTTGGTGGGCGTGCCGGGGGCGTGCCTGCCAGACGGAGGCGTTCCCATGGGAACGCCTATTGTCTGAAGCCGGCCCCACTGACATCACTAGTGATGTCAGTGGGTGATTTTGGCTCTGATAGAGCCAACATCACTCCAGGGCTTGTGGCAGGGAGACCCTCCCGCAGGGTCTCCGTCGCAAGTCCGATGGTCGCGAAGGTCAAGACCATCGCGACCATCTTTTTGGTCGCTCGCATATGCTGTGGGTGGTCACCCACAGCTATGCGAGCGGCCAGGAGGCCGCTCCATTTCCATGGAGGAGGGCCCTGATTCAGAGCGAGCGCTCTGGTCAGAGCGTCCGGCTCTGAATCAGGCCCTAAGCCTATAGTGCTGCAACTTATCTTCACCACTCACTGACACTATATGTATCCCAAGTCATCAACAGTGTCTCAGTCATTACTAGAAAATATAACCTGGTATTATTAATGCATGTGAGATATTTGTACATTACCAGTTATTTATAGAGGGCCTGATTCAGACCCGGTCGCAAGCGCTGAGCGCTCACAACCGGGTCGATGTTTGCCAACTGGGCATGCGCACGACGGAGCCAGCTCCGTCGTGCGCATGCGCGAGACCCGGCTAGCGACGGGTGCTCCATCGCTCCAGGTCTCGCACCAAAGGGGGCGAGCTGTCGATGGTGATCGACAGCTCGCCCCGTTTCGTAGGTGTGGCTGGGGGGTGGCCTCACAAACGGAGGCGTTCCCAAGCGAACGCCTGCCGTTAGTGGGCGGCCCCACTGACATCACAAGTGATGTCAGTGGGAGAGCTTCCGACTCTATTAGAGCCAGAAGCTCTCTGGGGCTTGCGGCCACGAGACCCTACCACAAGGGTCTCGTCGCAAACCCGATGGTCTTGTTTAATCGCGACCATCATCCTGGCTGCTCGCAATAGCTGTGGCTGGTCACCCACAGCTATGCGAACGGCCAGGAGGCCGCACAAAAAAAAAATACGCCCAGATTCAGAGCGAGCGCTCTTTCAGAGCTTCCGGCTCTGAATCAGGGCCAGAGCGCACACATACCACACAGCATCTGTAGACAAAATAAGTAACTCACATCAGTCCCTGACCCAGTGGAGCTTACAATCTATATTTCTTACTGTACACACACATACACTAGGCATAATTATTTTTTGTCAGAAGACAGTTAACCTACCAGTATATTTTTTGATTGTGGGAAGAAACTGGTGTACCCGAAAGAAACCTACGCAAGCACAGGGAGAACATACAAACTCCATACATATAGGGTCATGGTGGAAATCGAACCCAAGACCTCAGTGCTGTGAGGCAGCAATGATAACCACTACGCCAGCTGCCCTGCCCAAATTAATTGCTGTTATTGAATTCTCTATTTTATTTGTGTAATGGTATAAATAATGTATTTTGCATTTCACATTAGCATCTAGTGTTACAATACTTGATGGCGTGCTTGAAATAAAATGCAGGACTTTGTATGCACCTACTGTACAATGTAAAACCCTTCACATGACCTCTAAATGGGAGAAAAAAAGGATTAGAAATAAAAGTTACTAGTCAATCAATCCTCATTTATGGTTCCACTTTAAACATAATATTGTAAATGAACAATCTATGCCAGAGCCCTAGAGATGGCCGGAGTAGTCCATTCTCTAAGTGTTCTCAGTAGGGGAGAGAGGCCAGTGAAAACATCCCCCATGCATGTTTGTATAAGTGAGGTGAGGGTGATGTGTAGCTTGTTCCCTGATTGATGGTGATTACTTGTTTATGAACCCGAGGCTGAAGGTCTGAACTTCCTCATGGGCCAAATAGTTCAGGGGCTGTTTCCTGAGGTTGCCCCAGGGATCTCTCCATCTGAAAGTGGGAGGAATGGAGAGGCAGTCGGAGGCAGACAGCCAAGTCTATGTGTAACAAATGGAGGAGGATATTGATATGTTTATCACATATATTTGTTTTTAAAATAAGACTGCAAAGAGAGAGACACGAAATTACACTGGCTGATAGCTGACCCCTCACTTCTATATGCAGAAAGGCCCCAAAACCAATCTGCCTCTTTTCTATGGGCACACCATTTTTGTATTACTAGATTCATGATTTATTTTCCTCTCTCGTTATTAATCTTGTGGTTATTGTCCCTGATTTCTTACTAACCATTTGTGTCTCTTTCAGATTTGGGCCGGGCCTGGTGATTTACTGGTACGGATTCATTGAGGAGCTGGACTGTCACCGAGATCGTGGCATTCTACTGAAGGATGAGTTTCCCCGTGATATTGTATCTCTGCGTAACTGTTTGGTGCTGGAAGATGAACATGGCCAACATGCTGAAGACTGCAAGACAGAGAAAAGCCAGGAAGTAGTGTAATATTTCCATGCAAGCCCCAAACGATGAACTCCAGATGAACTGCAGTACGAAGTCACAGAGCTGCCTCCTCATACAAACACTCAGACAATCTGTTTACCTTCCTTTCCAGCCGCCCTTCTGCCCTGTGCTCCAGCCCAAAGCCCACGCACTATCTGCAGCACCTTTGCTTCTGCAGATGCTCTGGCCTTCCTTCCGCCTGCACCCTTTTACCTCGAGTCAGGAGTCAAACCACTGCTCTTCTGGCGCCCTCACCATTACATCTCCCCGAATATGATTGCAGAGGACCTGACTAGCCTGGTAGCTTCCATTCTCCAGCGCAGTGAAGCTGTGTGACGAAAGCAATCAGTCATTATTAAGTCATTATTAAGCTGTTACTGTGACCTGTCGTGCGGTAAGAAATGTACACTGTACCTCACAGTAATTAGCAATATTGCAATCTGGAGCTTTATATTTGCTTATCATACTTTGCAGATGTTGGTAATATTAAAGTTCTATTACTGTTACTGCCTGTTGTTCCATCACGCAGACTAAAAGCTAATTAATGATCATTAATGTTGTATATTTTACAAATAAAGCATTTTTCAATCACAATTTCTTTGTCTTCTTTTAAATTATTTTAACTATATTCATCTTTCTAATTTGGACTGTTACCCCTCCCCTATCCGTCCGCTGGGATGGCGGCTTGTCAGTCATCCTGGGTGTAAGTTTCCATTGCAAGTTGTTTTACTTTTGTCTGTTTTTCATGTGCATGGTTTTATGTTTGTCCTTCTCTTCTTGAAGTGCTACCCCAGTCCCGCACTCATGCTGCAAGAACCGTTTCAGCGCAGATCTGAGTTACATGCAGTGCTCAGAACATTGGGCCTGAATCAGAGGTGGAGACATTTAAAATATTAAGCGCAAGCTCCCAATGTTTTAAATCTGCGCCTGTGACCGAGACGCACTGTGCATTTGTCTCAATTGTTACAGTAGGGGGTGCTGATGGAGATTCAGGCAGTGCTGATAGACTTTTCTGGGTGAAGGGGGCTTTCGAAGGCAAGCGTTTTGGGACCGTGCCAGTGTCAGGGACTGCGTCCTCCACTGACGCCATGGACACTAAGGTTGCGCTAATGTCTGATGGTGCTGCAAACTGCAATAAATGACAAATGTTGGCTCTGCAATGCTGCGACTTTTTGTGCACTGCAGCGAATTGCAGCCGCAGCTGGTGGGTGTCTCAATAGACAGCTCATTGGCTGCGGCATTAGCATAAATTTGCAGTAGTGACTGCGACAAAAGTCGCTACTGCGTGCGATCAGAAAACAATCTCATTATGGTGACACAGTCTTCCTATAAGAACACATAAAGAAGTGCCTGTGGCTTGTGCAGCAGTCACAGCAACAGAAGAACAATACTAGTAGGAATAAGGGGAGTTTTTGAAGTGATCAACCCTGTAAGTACGGAAATTAATGCAGTGAACTCCGTAATCAGTATCTATAATAGCAGAGCCAACAATTGTCATTTATTGCAGTTTTAGGGATCTCTATAAATGTAACTATCCCTGCCCATTTAAACATCTCCTAAAATAACGGTTCCCAAACTGTGCTGCGCGCGATGCTGGCACCGGGGTGCCTCAGCCAGTGTATATATTTTCACGTAAAAATGGTTGGCGCTGGGTTTGCAATGAGCGGGACAGAGCTGTCACTGTAAAGCAGTAATTCCTGAGGCTGCCTATTGCTGAATGGGGTTCTACAGCGCAGTGCTTTGTGGGAGATCAGACAGGAAGTGTCTGATCTGGTCTTAAGAGCAATACTGTAGAGCGGCCCTGATGATCACAACTAAAGGTAACTAAGGGGGGGATATGGTGAGAGGCAAAGGGAGAGACGTGGAGGGGGCAATGGGTAAGAATAGCACAGTTTTTCATTTTTAATAATTCAATTTCCAAACAACTATTAATCTAGCTGGGTTATACTTATAACGAACACCAATCAGTAATAATCATCACAGACATGCTCTAGCTAAACTAGGGGTGCATTAAAATGCCTGTAAGCTGATTTGTTAGTCATTTTAAGCTACTTTTAAAACACCTGTCCCATACAGCACCCCCATAATTATACCTGTCCCATACAGCACCCCCATAATTATACCTGTCCCATACAGCACCCCCATAATTATACCTGTCCCATACAGCACCCCCATAATTATACCTGTTCCACATCTTTTAGTGCATTTTTCTGCACTGCCGGATATTGCCCCATAAATTACATGTAATTATTAGACAAAATTAAGCTAATTAAAAACATCAAATTGCCTAATTAATCATTAGGGGGTGTCCCAGTGGTTCTGAACCAAGATCTGACATTTCAATTTGAAAATAGCGATTTCTCTCCGCCTTAGCACCTGCACTGGGGCTGTGAGAAAAAAGCTGTTAAATCCAATTTGAATCCAAAACATCCAACCAGGTGTATTTCAGATCTTATTATATTAAAACAGGAGTTCATACATTAAGGAGGCAGTAGTAAAATACCTCAAATTATTATTATTTTATTAAATGAAGCTACCAACCAGTTCACAGAATACTTCCTCTGTGGCAGAATTGTGAGGGTCACTTGCCTAGGTCCCCCGCAATTCCACAGTAACTCAACCCTGCCGGAGATTGTAATGGTCCCTTATCCAGGATCCAATAATTCATTTAAATGAATGCAGTGCTTGGGTAGTGTTTTGCTTATGCCATTATGACTTTGTATTATTATTAGTATTATGGGATCCGGTCGATATCCTGACAGCCGGCATCCCGGCGATAAGTACTGTGGTTAGGCACTAGGGGGAGGGCTAGGCACTAAGGGGCAGGGCCGGACTGGGACTAAAAATAGGCCCTGGCATTTAACACACAGGCCCACCTTGGCGTCAACATCTGGCTCCTGGAATAGACTCCTCCCCTTACTATTCCTGACTCCTCCCACTTAGTCTATGCTTTACACATATAATTAATAATAGAACAACATACAAGTATACATCATTCTCTGTATTAAAATACATACAACAGAGCTAATCCTGCATGGGATTCAAACATGTGCCATAGTCAGACATTTGGTTGGTTCGGATATGTAAAGCTGGCACTTCATTGGTGTAGGTCACACACAAAAATAAGGGAAGGCATCTTCCCAACTGACCAATCCCTAGGTTAGCAGTTGTAGAGGATTAGATAATGATCACTTCAGGAATTTTTAGGGAAGGGGTGCTGAACACAGAAGACACACCTGTGGACACCAAAGCAGAGCCATAACTACACATTGTGGTGCTCTGTGTACATAAAGAGCATTGGTGCCCCCCTCCAAACCTTAAGGAGGGGAAAATCTCACCATAGGCATGCTTCGAAAATAAACAGGGTGTAGAGTCTCACTGGGAAAGGGCGTGACCACACAATAGTACTCTCAATTCAAATTATGCCACACAGTAATGCTCCTTAGTCACATTACACCGCACAGTAGTGTCCCTTACACATTATGCCACACACCGTAATGGCCCTTACATATTATGCCGTACACCATAATGGCCATTACACACACAGGTGAAACTAGACATTTGGTAATGGGTTATCCCAGCAGGGCTGCCAAAACACAGTATGAAAAAACCTATTGTCTCGCACATAGAAAAACCCACACTATGGCCCCACAGGAATAAACCCACACACTATGGCCCCACAGGAATAAAACCCACACACTATGGCCCCACAGGAGTAAAACCCACACACTATGGCCCCACAGGAATAAAACCCACAGAAACAAAAAAAAAAAGACATTGCTGGTCTTCAAAGAAAAAAAAACACATTGCTCCCCCCAAAAAAGAAAGAACACTGGCTCCCACATAAAATATTAATATACATTTTTCTGCCCCTACCTGTCAGCAGAGCGCAGCGTGCAGGCTGGTGGCCACGGGGCTGGCTAGGGGTGCTGGTAGAGATGGTGGCTGCGGGGCTAGCTGGATGCTGAGGCAGGCTGGCTGGCGGTGCTGGTGGCTTCGGGGCTAGCTGGATGCTGAGGCAGGCTGGCTGGCGGCTGCGGGGCTGACTGGTGACACAGGTAGGCTGGCTGGTGGCCGCGGGGCTGGCTGGTGGTGCTTGTGGCTGCGGGGTTGAGTGCCTGGGGGTGCTGGTGGCCTTCATGCAGGGCAGGCCGCGGAGCTGGCTGGCGGGCGAGTGGGCTGACTGGAAATGCGGCATGTGTGACATGCGATGTCACGCTGCTGCGTCTGCATACTGTAGGTGATGGCCCGGGCACGCCTGAGACTCCCAGAAGAGCTCAGCGCTGCCCAGTCTGCAGTACGGCAGATCTGACCGACAGCTCTGACGGTCAGACCTGACCGCTTGGCACACTTACCAACCGCTCCGCGGCACAGCGGTTGAAAAACGCTGCTGTAGGATCTTCAGGTAAACATCTCTACACATTAGCATTCTGTAACTGGCGTTCAATCTTAGCTTTATAGACTGTAAGGTCTTGAATAACAATTATTGTATCAGAGTATAAAGCCAGATTCTTTAAAGCCTGAAGCTCACCACTCAACAAATTATTCCAATTAGAAATTAGTGGCAATACAGAACTCTTTACATCATGATCCAGCAAACGTGAAAAAGTTTTAATCATGGCATTGTAACTAAAGAGTTTAAATACCAGGCTTTATATAATTATATATATATATATATATACACACCATATATATATATATATATATATATATATATACATAGCGTTCACTCCAGCTCCGGCGGCAGGCATCTATTCTCCGGCGGTGACCGGGTCACCGCACATTTCTCCACCCGCGGGACATTGCGTCCCACGGGTGAAGACGGCACCCGTAGGCTGTGAGGGCCCCGCTACAACAGCCTAGCGGGAACACTATATATATATATATATATATATATATATATATACACACACACACACACACTTTGCATCATGATCTAGCACACTTGGAACCATTTTAATCGTGGCATTGTTACTAAAGGGTTCAAACGACTGACTCTATGTATGTATGTATGTGTATATATACACATATATATATATACACATATCTATGTTTATATATATATACACGCACATGTATATATACAGTTTATGTATATGCACACACACATATATATACACATTTATACTTTACATTATGATCTAGCAAATGTGAAACTGTTTTAATCGTGGCATTGTTACTAAAGGGCTCAAACAACTGAATTTTTATATATATATATATGTATGTATATATATATATATATATATATACTGTATATGTATATATACACACATATATATATATATACATATACAGTATATATATATACACACATACACATAACTAAGCACTGTGAGGGGGTTAATGTGTCGGCACCTACCTGCAGGTTGTAGCTGCTGTGATCATCGGGCACATGTGATTGTGGGGAAGCAGCACTGTATTGATCTTGGGCACATCGCGGTGGGGGAGGGGCTGTTGTGATCGCGGGGGGGTGTTGTGATCACGGGGGCATCCGTGGGGGGGCTATTGTGATCGCGGGGTGGAGGGGGCGCCGCGTGGGATGCTCTTGTGATCGCGGGGGAAGGGGGGATGGTGCTCTGGTGGTGCACCTGCGATGTGCAGCACACAATGGAGCAATAGCTCCGCCTACAGCCTAGCCTGTTTTACAGACAGTAGAGCCCCCTCTCCACCTGGCTATTACATTACATTTGTACTATATGGCGGCGGCCTTTTTTGGGGGGATTTTTCTATGTGGTGTGGAGAGAGATAGAAAAATCCCCCCCAAAATGGCCGCCGCCGCCCGACATCTCAGCAGCTGGACCGGCCCATCTTGGCAGCGGCCCTTCTGGCATTTGCCAGATGGCCAATCCGGCCCTGCTAAGCGGGAAGGGTTAGGTTTAGGGTGTGGGGAGGGGGAGGTTAGGTTCAGGCACCAGGGAGGGTTAGGGTAGGGAGAAGGGGTGGGTTAGGACACTGACTGACTAGTGTCTGTATCGTAACCCTGTAAGGATTCTGACCACCGGGATCCCGAGCGCCAGCATCCCGTACCCAACCCATTATTATTAGAATTTATTTATTCTTAAGGGTCCATAGAGTCCACAGGAATTACCTTGGGGTATGTGGTTTGAGTGATCCAGGCAAGCAAAAAGTTACAAGCTTTCAGCTCCCAGGATGCACTGGGTCCTCCATATATACCCCGCCCCTGGCTACAGGTATTTAGGGCCTGATTCAGAGCCGGACGCAATTAGCGCTCGCTCGTCCAGAAAATAGGGGTGGCTATTCAAATGAACCGTTCGCTCTTTGCGGCCTGTTCACGCCTCTAGGTCTGAACGAGCGAACAAAACTTGCGGTCGTTTTTTGGGAAACTACGCCCCCTGGCCGCTCGCATCCTACATCATGTCCGCTATTTATTAGATTAATCGAGTACATCGACCAGGGTATGAACTGCTCGCTATTCTTGTGGTTGGTTTTTGCTACCACAATTTTGCGAGCAGTTCTGGCTATTAAATAACCCAGTGACGTGGTCAATGACGCTGCTGTTTTAATTATGCACACCCATAAAACTCCCGTTTTGACCTTTGAGCACGCCTGCGTTCGGATCTCCACTCCCCGTTTTCAAGCACCTTCCCCTGTTACCACCCACATACGCCTCTTTCTGTCACTCAAATTATCAGGCATTCGCTATTTTGCGAGCACATGAATTTCGACCGCACTGACTGGTT
The DNA here is from genome assembly GCA_031769625.1 of Taudactylus pleione. Lineage (NCBI taxonomy): Eukaryota > Metazoa > Chordata > Amphibia > Anura > Myobatrachidae > Taudactylus > Taudactylus pleione. The sequence continues at coordinate 11,044,345 of JAUIMM010000706.1, forward strand.
CGCGCATGCGTATAACGATCCGTACGCATGCGCAGTTGGGCAAACATCGCTCGGAGCGAACGAACAGCCGCTTATGAGCGGCTCTTAATCATGCCCTTAGTTTTTGGTTTGGTGAGCAGGAGTGCACCTTACTGAACAGGGGGACTGCTTCAGCAGTCCCAAACAAGTTTTTCTTTTTTTTTTGTATGAGTAAGCAGCACTAGGCATCTGGATGGATGCCTGTGCTGCTGCTCCGTCTACCCCCGCCGTCGCCACAACACCAGTGAGGGAACTGGTGATTTTTGGCGGGTGTCAGCAGAGTGAATGCTGAGACCAGGACTGCAGCTGGAGACATTGGAGATGCAGGCATGGTGGCAGTCCGTCCGGCGGTGGAGACCTGCTGGAGGATGCTGTAGTAAGGACTAGGTGAACTTCTTCCCCCACTAGACCACCGGGACATGAGGGATCATGACAGCCGGGAGTGATTAATGGCGGTGGCCATGTATATGTCAGTGTGCCCGGTGGATCCATACAGCAGAGGGGAGGTATGCTGTCCCTGGCGGCCCCACCCCCAACCCAGACGCTGGTCCAGGGTCGAGGTTTCCCGCGTCTGGGTTTACCTCTCCCGGCCTCCCTGTGTATGAGACAGCCAGAGACCACTCTCAGGTGCTCTCAGTGGCTGCGATCTCAGGAGGTTTGGTCAGTCTCCCTGTATACCTTTCCTTAGGTGGCCAGGTTATACAGAGCTCGATATCATATTTGGCCTGGTGTGCTGTTCGTAGTTGACTAAGAGCTTATTGCATATACATATATATTTATGCATTGTATGTGACATTGTCACATTGTGTATAACTTTGCATAACATTAGGGATATTGTTATGTCCAAAGAAACTGATAAGCAGGTGGCTGAGCCCCTGCGCTGGTGTCATGCATGGCCTGTGAAGCGGGGTTATCCCCTCGGAATTTTATGCAGAATGGATTATGTGGTCAAGAGTCACCACATCAGTCAAATCTACCAGCTCCTGGGCAGGAACACCCTTGGGCTTACTTTTCCCAGATTGTGGCGCAGGTTGTAGACCGATTATCTGCTCCTAAGCCGGCTCCTACTATGGGGTACCCTCAGCAGCTGTAACCTACTATGTTTATACCCCCTATGCATCCGTCCTGGATGGACGTTTATGCCCACTCAGGTAAGAGTATGACTTCGACCCCTGCTGCATTTCAGCAAGCGCTACAAGCAGCTAGGCCGGTACATCCTAAAGCTAGAAGGTGGACGGCTTCTTCCTATCACTCCGTCCAGCCTGCAGACTCTGGTGCATCTTCTGATGAGTGTGAGGATTTACAGGGCTCTTCTCAAGAGTCTCTCTCAGGAGAGGAGGACCATTTTCCAACAGCGGATGTCCCCTCCTTGATTAGGGTGGTCAAAGCCGTGCTAAACATACATAATGAGAAGCCAGAACTAAGAAAGGCTCCAGTGTTTAAACGCCAGAGTTGTGAAAGCTGAATTTCCCAAATTTGAACACCTCTCTGAACCTATGGGGGAAGCATGGAGTTCTCCGGATAGACAATTCCATGTTACAAAAAAGGTTACAGCCTTATAGCCCCTCCCACCAGACGAGTGCGCTAAGTGGGAAGTTCCGCCAACGGTAGATGCGCATATCTGGTCAGGAGCACCACGTTGCCCATACCATCTGCATCCCCCTTAGGGATTCCACAGATAGGAGACTTGAAGCCTGTCTCAAGACCGTCTTTTCTCTGTCAGGAGTTGTTACCCGCCTGGCCATGGATACGGCCTGGGTTTCTAAGACCATTGAGGAATGGATAAAGGCACTGGAAAATACTCTTCCAGAGGCTTCCAGAGAATAGCTGACAATTATCTCCTATATTAAGGAGGTAGCCTCCTATCTGGAAGAAGCAGCATTAGACGCCGGTATTCTGTTCTCTAAGGCATCAGCTGCTTCAGTTGTGGCTCGCAGAGCCCTATGGTTAAGGGACTGGAAAACAGATGCAGGGTCCAAGAAGGCCCTGGAATCCCTTCCGTTTATGGGAGGCATTCTGTTTGGCACAGAGTTGGATAAGATTGTAGCTACTGTGGCAGCCTCCAAGGCGGCTGGTCTGCCTTAAACATCTACTCCTAGACCTAAGCAGTCGTCCTTTCGGCCACAAGGAAAAGCAAAGGGTCAGTCTTGCTCTAGAACCAGTTCTCGTAGGAGGTCGCAATCTAAGAAACCTAGGCCAAACAGACGTCCGGCTTCCAGGTCGGACGACAAACCCACGGCCTGAGGAATCCCAGGGTAGGAGGCCGACTTCAGTTTTCGGACACCTGGCATCTCACGACAACAGACGCCTGGGTTCGGGAGGTGGTCTCCAGCAGGCCATACATTCCCTGATGGATTCAGGGGTAATAATCCAGGTTCCAGTGAATCAACTAGGAAAGGGTTATTATTCCAACCTATTTTTGATCCAAAAATCCAATGGATCTCACTGGCCTATTCTGAATCTAAAAGGTCTCAACACAATTATCCGGTTGCCCGAGTGCCGTATGGAAACCCTTCGGTCAATTGTTTTGGCAATGGAACCAGGGGATTTTATGGTGTCCTTGGACATTCAGGATGCATATCTGCATGTGCCAATTACACCATCCCACCAACGGTTTCTGCAGTTTGCGGTTCTGCAGACACATTTCCAATTTCAGGCACTGCCTTTTGGTTTGTCAACAGCCACTCGGGTGTTTACCAAGATAATGGCAGTGATGACGGCCTGCCTCAGGCACCACAGTGTCAGAATACTGCCATACCTGGACGATCTCCTGATATTGGCACAATCTCCACAGGTGTTGCAGCATCATCTCAGACTGACTATTGCCTGTCTACACAGACACGGCTGGATTATAAATTGGAAGAAGTCATCGCTTCTTCCAGTACAACAGATGGTGCATTTAGGTGCACGCTTAGATTCTCTGGCACAGAGGATATATCTGCCAGAAGACAAGATTGTGGCCCTTCAGTTGTGGATTCACAGGTTTCTCCAACCAGTCAGTATCTGTTCACTCAGCGATGCAGGTTCTGGGATCCATGGTGTCCCCCTTTGACATGGTGGAATATGCTCAGCTCCACTCCAGACCACTGCAACGGCTAATCCTCTCCTGCTGGAATGGGGAGTACCACTCAATAAAGTCAGAGATGATCCGTCTTTCTCCAGAGGTGCTACAGTTCCTCTCATGGTGGCTGCAGACGTTTCGTCAGAACAGGGGTCGCCCATTCTGGATTCCTGTCCATAAACGTCCTGGAACTACGTGCAGTGTCCAGAGCACTCGTTCAGGCACAGGATGTACTGAAGTGCAGGTCTGTCCAGGTACAGTCCGACAATGCCACTGCAGTAGCCTACCTCAACCATCAGGGAGGCACGCGAAGTCAGGCTGCCATGGCGGAAGTATCAAACATTCTGGTCTGGGCAGAATGTCCTCTTCCAGCAATCTCGGCAGTATTGATACCAGGAGTCCTCAATTGGGAAGCGGACTTCCTAAGTCGGTAGGATATACACGCCGGAGTGTGGGCTCTTCATCCACAAGTATTACAGAGCCTAGTGGACAGATGGGGACTTCCAAAGGTAGACCTCATGGCCTCAGACCACAACCGCAGGGTCCCCAGGTATGGGTCCAGAACCAGGGATCCCGCAGCCAAATTTGTGGATGCTCTAGCAGTGAATTGGAACTTCAAACTAGCGTACCTATTTCCTCCGTTTTCCCTTCTCCCAAGTGTCATCAGGAAATTCAAGCAGGAGGGCGGAACAGTAATACTGATAGCCCCTGCTTGGCCCAGACACCATTGGTTAACAGACCTTCATAGTCTCTCCATAGACACTCTGTGATCTCTTCCTCTAAGGCCGGACCTGTTAACACAGGGTCCCTGCCGGTATCCGGACATTCCTCATCTGTCTTTGACGGCGTGGCTCTTGAAACTCCCATCTTAAGAGCCAAAAGTTTTACTACTTCTGTAATTCAGATGATGCTTAGGGCACGGAAACCTTCCTCTGCCCGCATTTATTACAGAGTTCGGCACTCGTATTTTCAGTGGTGTAAACATAGAAAATGTGATCCTAAAGTTTTTAGGATCTCTCGAGTGCTTGCTTTTCTTCAGGCTGGCCACTCTGAGGGTTCAGGCATCTGCACTCTCAGTTTGGTTTCAGCGATGGATCGCCCCGCTGCCTGATGTTAGGACTTTTTTTCAGCGTGTTCTGAGGGTGCGCTATATAGCTGATTAAAAATACCTTAATCCAAAGCAGCTGACTCAAGGGATAACTGCCAAAATCCCTCAAAAACAAACAGATATATATACAACACTGAGTCTGAGCTAAGGATTAATTGCACAAATTCCCATAAGATGTAAAAAAAACTTTAGGCTCCGGCACAGATAGCAGCATAGAGGGTGCAGGACAATAGGCACATTCACTCGCCGTGACTTGACGGCTCCGGCGAGTGTAACATCGATCGGAAGCAGGTTGCTATTCTCCTTACTGAGGACATACGGATCTTCCATTAGAGGTACTTTTGTTAAATTTATACCCATCAGTAGGGCATCTCATATGAGGCTCAGGGCCTGATTCAGAGCCGGACGCTCTGACCAGAGCGCTCGCTCTGAATCAGGGTCCTCCTACCTCAACTTGGAGCAGCCTCTTGGAAGCTCACATAGCTGTGGGTTACCTCCCACAGCTTATGCGAGTGTCCATGATGATGGTCGCGATGGTCAAGAACATCGCGATCATCGTGCTTGCGACGAGACCCTGCGGTAGGGTCTCGGTGACCGCAAGCCCTGGAGTGATTTTGGCTCTATCAGAGCCAAAATCACTTCCACTGACATCACTAGTGATGTCAGTGGGGCTGGGCCCAGATGGTAGGCGTTCCCATGGGAACGCCTCCGTCTGGCAGGCACGCCCACCAAAGGGGGCATGCTGTCAATCAACATCGACAGCACGCCCCCTTTGGTGCGAGACCTGGAGTGACAGCTTCCCCACGCTCCCCGGGTCTCGCGCATGCGCACGACGGAGCTCCCTCCGTCGTGCGCATGCGCACTAGGGCACCATCGACCCGCTTGCGAGCGCTCGCGAGCGGGTCTGAATCAGGCCCTCAGGCCCTTACATATATGTTCCAATTGGAATTTATATATATAACAAAAGCACGTTTTTTATGGGTTGTGAACCGGTTATATTGTATTAACTAGTATGTAAATTATTTATTTGACTGCAGTCCTTAATGTTTGTGTATTGTAATTAATAAATTATATAAATTTTTTACATCTTATGGGAATTTGTGCAATTAATACTTAGCGCAGACTCAGTATTATATATATATCTGTTCTGAGGGTTCAGCCTCCCTTTGTCCCTCCGGTAGCTCCGTGGGATTTGTCTCTGGTTCTCAGGGCTCTACAGGCTCCCCCATTCGAACCCCTGAAATCAGTAGACCTTAAGTGGTTGACAGCGGAGGCAGTTTTTCTTCTAGCAATCTTCTCTGCCCATAGGGTCTCTGATTTGGCATCCCTTTCTTGTCACTCTCCCTTTTTGATTTTTCATCAGGATAGAGATGTTCTTCGTACCAGGGCGGGTTACCTTCCTAAAGTTGTATCCCTTTTCCATGTAAATGAAGAAATTGTGGTTCCAGCCTTCCCGGCTTCAGGCCTCTCTATAAGTGAAGCTTCTCTGGATGTTGTACACGCCCTACGTATTTATGTGGATCGTACCAACTCCAGGAAATCGGTTTCTCTTTTTGTGTTGTATGGCTGTCATAAGCAAGGTTGGCCAGCTAACAAACATAATCTGGCTAGGTGGCTTCGTATGACAATTTCTCAAGCTTACACACAAGCTGATCTCTCTGTTCCAAACACAGTACAGCACATTCTACTCGATCCGTGGGACCATAGTAGGCATTTCGCCATGGTGCCTCTGCTGAACAATTGTGCAAGGCAGCCACGTGGTCTTCCGTCCACACTTTTGTCAAATTTTACGCATTTGATATATTTGCCTCTCAGGATGCTTCCTTTGGGCGTCGTATTCTCCTTTCTACTAAACATGAGAGTCCCCACCCTTAAGGGAACTGCTTTGGAATATCCCCAAGGTAATTCCTGTGGACCCTATGGACCCCGAAGAAGGAAATAAGAGTTATGGTATAACATACCTTTGTTAACTATTTTTCTTCGTGGTCTATAGGGTCCACAGGACACCCACCCTAACGCACCTGGTGTTATTGGGTAATCTTTTGTTTTGATTCCCTCTTCTTAGAGAGAGTGTTTCTGAGGTACAATTGTCCTTCCTTCTCATCTTTTCCTTCTCCTGCTTTGGGCTTGGTAACAAACTAAATGCCTGTAGCCAGGGGTGGGGTATATATGGAGGAGGACTAAGTGCATCCTGGGAGCTAAAAGCTTGTAACTGTTTGGTGCCTGGATCACTCCAACCACATACCCCAAGGTAATTCCTGTGGACCCTATGGACCTCGAAGAAAAAGAGTTAACAAAGGTATGTTATACCATAACTCTTATTTTATTTGGCGCTACAAGTGTTCCACTGCGCCTTACAAAGTACATAAACAAATAAGTGAACAAGAAAACCAGTGACTTACAGTACAAAACAATGCAGGACAAGGCCATGGTTTACACACATTAGGTTTACACACATAGGGTCCAAGGTAATTCCTGTGGACCTTATGGACCTCGAAGAAAAAGAGTTAACAAAGGTATGTTATACCATAACTCTTATTTTATTGGGCGCTACAAGTGTTCCGCTGCGCCTTACAAAGTACATAAACAAATAAGTGAACAAGAAAACCAGTGACTTACAGTACAAAACAATGCAGGACAAAGCCATGGTTTACACACATTTGCTGCATAAGCGATCATAACAGCTTTGTAGCAGCTGTGTATTCAGTGTTATCAAAACTTTTTACTTAGGGCCTGATTCACTACAGATCGCAACTGCAATTATGCATATCGATCCCAATGGATTAGCGTAATATTGCAGCGAGACTGCGTGTGTAATCACTATTGCAATCGCAGTTGTGATCGGTAATGAATCAGGGCCTTAGTACTTTAGCAATTCCAAAAATTGCAGAGTGCCAAGCCCCGGAGAGAAGATAGTTACCGTCAACAACAGGGGTGGAACTGTGGGGTTGTCCCAGTCATTCAACTCCCACTGATTCTGCTAAATAAAAAAGAAATATATATTTTTAAAAATTGTCAGTAAGAAAATAATAAAAGCAAATGATTTCCAAGGTGCCATGACTACATATCATGCACTTCAGTTGTGTACCCATGGCATTGAACGTCTTAACATGAAATTATGATATTCAATTAGACATCTTCCAGCAAGCATAAAACAATGTACAGTTTATAATCTGCTCTAGATCTGTAACTTCTGAAATGATGGAAATAGCCCTATACAATCTGTTTATGTTACGCAAATATATTTAGCTAGAACTTCTGAAGTTCTTTTGAACGCTATTGTATGTATCTGTCCTATAATTTATTGTGCTGACCTATTCAGCTCTTTGTGTACCAGCCATGTCTGAAACAATAGCAGGAAAGTGGAAACCACGAGAGGAACTGCAGCAGGTTTGTTTATTATCGAGCTTTTAATTATATCTTCCTTATTTAAACGTTTACAATTCTGGCACAATTTGCAATAATGCCGGCTTACATAATATTTCCGTTTTACTAGGAGGTTAGATTGAGGTAGCGTGGTCACATGACCGCAAGTCTGTGTCTGCCCTAACCTTTCCATAACCCTTTGCTGGTCGTCTTTATTTTGTTACCGCTCAGTCTATAATACAGCAAGGGGAATGCATTGTATCTGTACAACGGATTGTCTTTTGGTGGGGAAGTCCTTGGAGGCGATTGAAGAGTTTGTAGCAATATACCATTATCCGACTTGGCAGGAGCTGAAACGCCAACTATAAGACCAATCTTCTCCATTGCCAGAAAATGTGCTGTTTTTTTAAACATGGTTTGGTTCTGAAAAGGAGGATTATCACTCACAACCTAATGTAAAATCATACTGATGTATAAGTGACCTACTAGCAATTTGCATAGATAAATGTTCTGGAACTTGTATGTTTTATTAGGAAAGATTTTTTCGTTCTGTGGACACTGTAAGGCTATATAGAGGAAATAACAGGAAGCCACCCAGATAAGAATTTCTAGTACTCAGATAGCCAACAAGAGTTCTTATCTGTTAGGTGCCAGTCATGGTATGGGAATAAGTTGATTTGAATGTTACAGGATACCTTTAAGGAATTTGCTACTCTAGTGACCGCAATCTACTACGACTCTTCTCACCATCTCCGTCCCTATTTAGGGCCATATGAACTTTCTTTTTGATGGGGCAGTTATACATTTTAGAAGTGACCAGTTCAACTTTTTGTTGGACTGTTTATACTATGATCACATCTAAAAATTATCCTCTCGTTGACCAATGTGCATATAAAATCTCTATATCAACATGAACACTTTTACAATACTTTGCAGCCCCAATTTGATCCCTTTATTATCTACTATATAAAAGCGAAAATTTGTCCTTCTGTCATTCTGTCCTTCTGTCTTTCTATACAAATCCACAGTTTACAAGCCAAGATCGTGAAATTTTACATACGAGCGTATTAAAACACGGCGGAGGCAACTAAAAAAATGTGAAATCCAAATTAATTACTGTTCATTTTTAATTAATTAAAAACCACAATTTTTGCATAGCATTCGCCCTCTACAGGTCAGGTACGGAATTAGAAAAGGATTTAGCTTATATACTATTTTTTCACGGCGTATGGGTAGGGCCCCGGAGCAAGCATATTGTGTTGTCATGTTTTGTCATGTGTCAGAGTTCAGCCGGGGATCGGCCGTCCCTTACCGTCCCGCCGGCTTCCTCTGACTTCCCGGGCAGTCGGGCGGCTGGTGTGGCGACGTGGGAGGTGCTGAGCATTCTCCCTGATGCTGGTGTGTCGGGCGGCCTGGTGCGCGGGGATCGGAACCTCCGTCATGGGCGCCGCCATGACACTTCCTTCTCTGACTAGCCTTCCTTCCCTGACAGCCTGGCCGGTCAGCTGACGCTGTGGACCAATCAGTGGGCTTTCAGGGGTATACATCCGGCTCCTGTGTATCAGGTAGTTGCCTGAACAACCATTGTCACTGCTAGTGTTACTAGTGGTCTCTCGTTCCAGGTTCCCTTGCTTCCAGTGATCTATCCCTATGTGCAGCTATATCGTCCATCTCACCAGTGCTTTACCACCTCAGCCTGTGTGCAGCTATATCATCCATCTCCACCAGTGCTTTACCACCTCAGCCTGTGTGCAGTTATATCGTTCATCTCATCAGTGCGTTACCACCTCGCCTGTGTGCAGTATACCTCCATTCCACCAGTGCGTTACCACCCCCGCCTCTGTGCAGTATACTATCCATTTCACCAGTGCTTTACCATCACAGCCTGAGTGTAGTTATACGTACCCACCTCTCCAGTGTCATAATCTCTGGCTGGCTCCAGCACCACTACCCACCTCGTTACTGGACTCTGTGGTCCCTACCTACGTGCTACAGTATTGCACCGTGGTGCACTCCTTCTGACTGGCAACCCAGTAGAGTGTGTCCGTAGTGCACACTTCCTTGTACCTCAAGTACAGTATCCCGAACTAGGGGTTCCACCCCTGTCCTTACCGACCCTTTGGGCCACGAGTGTTCGTCTCTCCTTTTTCCCGCAGGCTTTGGTCACCTAGTCAAAGGACCGCGACCTGCTTACGAGGTGCAGCTCAAGCCCATATCCCGATTGGTGGGGTCACTGACGAACACCATCTCGTGGGTTAGATTCCGCACCTTTGACTAGGTCTCGCCAACGACCAAGACCCGTGGATGCGGAGGTCATACATTCAGGCCCCTCTCCTCCGTTTCCTCCCACAGCCTCAGGCCTCAGCTTTCAGAAACCCGCCTCCCAGCGTGACATCATGATCTTAATGTTTATTATCGTAGATAGCTTTAGCAGGCTTTGCCAGCATTCTCAGCTCTCTGACTATACAAAATTATGCAACAACATTGACTTCTTTCTTCGAACTGCGTCAAAATGATGACTTTGCAAGGACCCTGCTGTACTGTGAGCTGCCAAAATATTACACATGGAATGCTTCTCCCACAGTTTTTATGCGCAGAAAACAGGGAGTCGCTGTAGATGGTCATCCTGGTACCAGAGCAACAGAAGCTCTTGGCCGTGTTTACACTGTACATCTGACAAATTTGGAATGCTTCTATCTCCAAAATTTGCTTTACACCGTTACAGGTCCTACTTCCTTCGAAGACCTTAGGACTGTTGATGGGGAAGTTTGTCACACTTTTCGTGAGGCCTGCCTAAGGAGAGGTTGGTTGGAGGATGATGTGTAAACAAACATTCTTAAAATCCCGGGCAATGCCGGGTACTCCAGCTAGTTATTAATATTATAAAGTATTTATATAGCACCACAAGGGTTCTGTGGCACCGTTCAGCGAGATTGATTATACAACAATGTATGTTTTATAGGTACATGGTGAATAATTTAAACAGTTACAGACAGGCCACATATGTACATAATCAAAACCCCAAATTACATAATTATATGGAGAAAATAAAAGACGAGAACTTTGCATTCTAAATAAATTTGCTTAGTGTCACCACGTGCAAGGGAAACACAGGACTAGACGGGTTGGGTACGGGATGCTGGCGCTCGGGATCACAGAGGTCAGAATCCCGACACCGTCATCCCGACAGAAGGAGGTAAGAATACTTTCCTTCCCTTAACCCACAGCCTAAATCTAACCTACCCCCCAATGTCTAAACATGACCTTCCTTTCCAGTAGCCTAAACCTAACCCTTCCCCCCCTACTGCTTAACTCTAACACTCCCCCTAGTGCCTAACCCCAATACTTACTGTCGGGATGCCAGTGCTAGGATTCTGACTAGTGTCGGGATTCCGGTGCCGGCATTCTGAGCATCCCAATTAGACAGCACTGCTTCAATTATGAACAGATTTTATTGGCAGCCTAGAGACCCACTGGTGTGTGCACGGACTCACTGGCCGAACAGAGTAACTGAAATTTACAATGAGGGCTGACAGAACAACATCTTGTCCTTTTTGTGTGTGGTCAAATTGGATAGATTCAGCTAAGGGACATTCATGTGGAAGATCACAAGTGTTTGTCCATCCTAAAGCTGGGTACACACCTTATGATGTGGCGACGCGTTTTCATGATACATCACATCTCCGTAACCATTACACGATACACCATACGGCTGTGTGATATATCGTTACATATAGCATGTAACCACACCGCATCGGCCGTGGAATCGTCCTATCTGATGTGCAGAACAGCAGATGGCACAATTCAATGAGCAACTGCCTGAAATGACGGATTGGGCATACACAATGGGCCTAATTCATTAAGGACCGCTATTGCGATAGCAGCTCCGTAATCGCACACAGGTCTGCTGCGAAAATATGCAAATGATGGTTTCATCGCACAGCCAGCACAGAGACGCCCACTGCCTCTCACATCCATAATAGCTTTGCAAACCTTCATAAACATCGGTAACATCGGGTACCATTGGTCTCTCACGCAGAATTACAGCAGCCCTGACCTTACTTAGAAATTGCTAACCTCGGTGCACGCAGTAAGTACTCAAGCTGCGTATGCAATTGCACTGGCTGATTTATGCACGCCCATGCAACGGCGTTCAAACGGACACACACGCCTGCGTTTCTCCATCCACCCCCAAATGCTCACTGCCTGTCAACACTATGCAATGGCTAAGTGGTCTCCGTGATCGCAGTGGTGCCTTCGCGCACACGCACTGCGATGCATGCGCAGTACAAAACAGTCGCCCATCTGCATACGCTTTAGCAATAGCGATCCTTAATGAATCGGGCCCAATGTACGATGTGTGCGATACATCATTCCGGTAACAATCGGAGTATGGATGGTATAGTGTGTACTCAGCTTAAGTCTCGGTGCTTACTCACACTTGCAGTGTTGACATATTCAACTGGATGCAGGAAAATATATCTTTTAGAAACCGCAATCATCACAAGTTCAGTAATTTTCTGTGTTTATCCGACTCTTAATCACATTGGACGGAGGATGGTCGACTTCACACAAATCTCTCTGCGGAGTACCAGTGAGTATTTTGGGGTAGATGCATTAGGTGTTACTAAGCTGGACGTACATTACTCAAAAGAAACTTGCATAATAAAATGGAGAATTCTTGAACATATGCAGAGGTGTGTCCGCCCTGAATCGGCAGCATATGATCTTTGGGCCTCATTCAGAGATGTACTCTAACCCGATGGTTAGCATACATCTCCGATGTTTACAGGTCTGCGCAGGACCCTTTCTGCGTATGTGTGGAATGGGTCCTGCAATCTCACTCACGGCCCCCAAAATCTGCAGCATGATTGACATGGCCACCATTCCTAGAAATGGGCGTGTTACCCACATTTTCCGGGAGGTACAAAGCCAGAGTCTGCGTTGGTGGATGCAGACTTCCTGGCCTCCCAAGTGACCAGTCACCAGACAGGCTTAGGCTTATGCAGCATGGCCAAAGGAGCGACTATCGGCTGAGATGGTGATCTGAGACAGCGTCTACAGACGCATTCGGAACGCAAATGTACTGCAGGAGGTGTCTATTTCCTATAGACACCTCCTGTGCATTTACATTTTGTTGGACGGCATTGCACAGCCGCATGCGACTCTGCCATACCGTCCATCTCTGAATCAGGCCCTTAGTTTACTTAATTATCAGTATGCACTTGCACCTACTCTATACTAGGTGCGAAAGATAAATATACAGTTATGTGCTGTTCTCCATGTGAACACTCCTTAACTGAACTTTGCCTACATGCGAACGCACCATCCCAGCCACGTTCCGCCTCTCCAGACTCTCAGGTGAGTAAGAATGCAGCTAACTCTGTATTCTACTTTCATGCGCTTTTTCTCTAGGCATGAGCAGTGGGAATTCACACAAATGGGTGTTCGTTCATCTCTCCCTCAGATCTAATATGTTTTCAATGTAAATAAACGCTTCTTTTTCTCCATAGTAAGCTTATTTGAAAGTAATAGTAATCGTCATTATTTATTTTTAAGGTGCCATAAAAGGAAACCCTTGTGCGGCCGCGCTATTTTCATATGAACTATGCACTCTGCACAGTTGTAGAATTGTGGAAACATGACTAAAGATGCATGGACTATGCACTAATAGGAAAGTATTTGTTTTAGACATTTGGAAACAGATTGTCAATGGGACATTCTCACATAGGAAGCGAGATGGTAATTATCCTGACCTAGGAAAACGTCTAGTGTGAAATGACCAAGCCTTTGTTTAAAACACTTTCTTTGAAATGAACTCCAGGGGGTAGTTCTGCATTGTGGAAGTTGAAGAAGAAGGTGTCATGATTCTGTTTAAGCCATACTGGTTTGGGTCATAGATATCTGAAATGAGGAATGCAATTGCAATGTGAGTTATATTGGGTGTGACATGTATTACCGCATGGCCGGCGGTTCAATTCCCGACGGCGGCTGCCCGACAAAGGAGGAAATCCCGATCGTCCTAAAGGTAAGTATTTACTAACCTAACCCCCCTAACCCTAACCCTCCTTAGGGGTGCCTAACCCTAACCTCCCCCCTGTACCTAACCCTAACCCCCCTCTAAGTGCCTAAACCTAACCCCCCCTTCCCCGCTGCCTAAACCTAAGTCCCCCGGAGGGGTGCCTAACCCTAACCTCCCCCAGGGGTGCCTAACCCACCCTCCCCCTAGCCTAATCTCCCGGGGGGGTGCCTAACCCTAAGTCCCCCCTGGGAGCCCTAAACCTAACTCTCCCCCCGGCGGCTGTCCGCTGCGGCGCCCGGGATCCGCTTGATCGGGATGCCGGGCGCCATTTCACCCGAGCCTCCTTTTGCTCGCGAGTCAGCTGATGAGGCATCCAGCGTCTATAAACCTTGCTCAGGACAAAGCTTTTCGTGGAGTATTGAGTGGATGGATCCCGATGAGATGCCTATCTCCTTCTTTAAATGTGCCACAGTCAACCTGGCATCCACCTCACCTTTGGCCCACACGGCAGCAACATTGTCCCTGGTGATGGCAGACACAGGTCGTCTGCAGCGCTCTTTGTCTTCCAGGGACTGTCTCCTGTGCAGAAATCCTGCAAACCACTCAAACACAGTGGTTTGGGACAGTGCTTCTTCACCAAAACCAGCTCGCAGACGGTCAAAACTCTCCTGCTGGTGCAGACCACTCGTTTACCCGTAGAAGATCATGGCTCTCCAGTGGCCTCTTTGAGCTCCATAACAAGTTTGTAAAGGAAGTGAACAAGATGAACATCTTGCCTTTAGATGCCTTCATCTTCTGTATCCTGTGACCACCAGAATAGCACAAAACGCTGTTCCATTTTCCCCCTGTTCTGGATTTAGCCAGTGTCTCCAAGCTCAAGCCCTCTGCCAGCTTATACCCTGTAGATTGGTACAGAGTAAGGGACAAGTGGAAATGATTCACTACTATCTAGGAGGTGTTGCAGCAGCGCAATCATACCCAGAAGTAAGCGTTTCCAGATGCCAGTGCAGGAGCCTGGTGGTGGCATCAAAGTGCCCGCCCACTACAAAGTTGGAGGAGTCAATAACAGGTGACTAACAACGGTGAGAAAGATTCCCTAGGAGTGGTGAATTAAGCCCATTCAGGTTACTCAGGGACGAGTAATCACCATCTATGCTGGTCAGTGGACAAAAATCTGTGATTGTCTGACAGAGGAAGGTCATCTGGACATATGCTCATAAGAGTAGCTTACTGCTAGAGGAAAATGGGACAAAACAAGTGGGACTCGAAGTGAAAATTTGGAAGGGTTAGTCGTATTAAGTGGGATCTAGATAGGGTATGGTTTACCCGTAAACTGTAATGAATATTTCGGTTTTGAGAGACAACTTACAATTTGAACACTGGGACAGAGTCTGGTCAGAGATGAAACAGGTCATAGGCAGATCTAAGGAGGTGACTGTCAAGAGATGTGTGTGGTGGGGCAGAGGTCACAGCTCTGACTGCAGACTGAGTTGGATTATTGGGGCAATTGGGGGCCAGTTTAGGGATATTTAGACTGGTGTAGCTTATAGGGAATTATGGGAGAGGAAAATGAATTTCACTGTGGCATTTAGGACAGATTGTTATCTAACTTGTTGCAATGGGACAAATGTGTCAAGTGTCTATTCATAGTTCAATCCAAGTGATGATTGTGCTATCTCGTCTGCAAGACTGAAGAAAAGCTTAAAGAGAAAAACAATCCTGTTTCTTACAGCCTGTAACAGGCCAGTCTATAAGCTTCGGTCTGTTACTCTGAGGAGTCCTGAAATTAGCCAGGTCCCCTTCCCCTCACCCAGTGCTGACTGGCCTTTCCTTTTACCCTGGCCATTGGGTACCAGGATAAAAGAGCCCATGAGTGTTCTTCCATACTGGTGACTGCCCTGTAGAACTATATGGGCACAAGTGCATATTAGCACTCATAGTGCCACAATAAAGTTTGTTATCAATGTCACCCATAAGTCATTAATTAGATAAGTCCCACGTAATACATACAAACATTTTTCCTTGCATAATAAATTAGAAAATATGTGTCTATATAATGAATTATGAGACCTTTGGTCCCATAATCAATAATAAAATCAATGTTCTCTTAGTTAATTAATAAAAGCAATTTGTCCCGTTAATTAATAAATCTTCTTCACAGCTACTTAAGTAAAATCTTCTGTATGGGCCTGATTCAGAGATGTACGCAATGGCGATTTGTACTCAGCATAAGTGATTTTTGGCTATTGCGCAAGCGTCAGTGGCACTGCAATTGTCTTGCAATTCTGCACGCACAGAGAACCCATCCGCAAAGTGAGTGACAGGTAGTCAGCGTTTGGGGAAGGTAATGAGGGGGTACTCAGAAAAATTCAGGTGTCTTACCATTTTAACGCAGCTACATGTATAAATTATCCATTGCGATCTCACTCTATGCGTGTCAGGAGAGCTGCTGTATTTGCGACAGCTCAGACCATCCGCAAGGGCTGCATGGCTAATCGATGTGTGTCTGTTACAGATATTTACGCTGACTTCATCCTATGCTCAGGTAAATTTCGGAACTATTAGCATATTTTCGCAGCTGCGGTCCGTGCGCAATCGCAGCTGCGATCGCATTAGCGTACATCTCTAGCATGGAACAGAAGCACCACTCCCAAGGAGCAGCTGATGCAAAATGAAATCCATCGCTAAGCCAATCGCAGATAGCCTATCCCAGTGGCACTGCGAGTGCTGGTATGCATTTGAACCTATGGGCATGCTGGAGCTTCTAGTTCTATAAGTGCCAGCGTATTAGAGCACTCATGGTCTATCAGTACATACTGGCACTTGGTTTGTTTCTTCAGTATGCTATTAATCTATGCTAATATTATAAAAAAAACATTGTTGTTTCCAAGTTGACGCAAAACCTACTGAACCAATTTTGCATCATTGTGTAGTGGAAACTCCTAGAAATAACCTGCACCTTGTTTCATCTCAATCTGTCAAGTTAAAGCTGAGCAATAACAAAAATAAAATGTTTTGACCTCATCAATGTAAGAGATAGGTGTGGCACCATGTGCGCGGCCAGTAAGGGGTGGGGGGAGAGGTGCTTTGGGTCCGCGGTCACTTGCATAGGATAGGCTACATAGCAGTCTGTGCACAGGGCACACAATGACATTGGTGTGAGTGGTGGGTGAAGGCACTGCTGCCACCAGTCTGTATAGCGGTGCTGGTAACGTGGGTCACTCCCGTTACAAGGCCCCTATGTAAAGCAATACAACTATATCAACTAAAAATAAAAGTTGGCAAAAGCGATTTCATTGTGGGCAAAGCCGCGGGCAACAGCTAGTGATGACTAATTCTGCAGTGTCATGTGACTACCATGGCACCCAAACTCACATAGCACATAATGTAGGGAGCAGGGAGGCTTTGGAACACCCTCCAAACTCTCTCTGCACTGTGGGCCTGATTCAGACCCGCTCGCAAGCGGGTCGATGGTCCCTCACTGCGCATCCCAGCTCCGGCGTGCGCATGCACGAGACCCGGCCAGCGACAGGCGCTCAGTCGCTACGGGTCTCGCACCAAAGTGGGGCAGGTGTCGATTGTGATTGACAGCTTGCCCCATTTTGGAGGCGGGCAGGGGGGGGTGGCTGGCCAAACGGAGGCGTTCCCGAAGGAACGCCTGCCGTTTGGAGGATGCCCCACTGACATCACGAGTGATGTCAGTGGGTGAGCTTCCGGCTCTATTAGAGCCGGAAGCTCACTGGGGCTTTCAGGAAAGAGACCCTACCACCAAGGGTCTCGTCACAAGCCGCGATGGTCGTGCCCATCGCGACCATCACCTGGCCGCTCGCTAAAGCTGTGGGTGGTCACCCACAACTTAGCGAGCGGCCAGGGGGCCGTCTTTAAAAAAAAAAAAAACAGGGACGCCCTGATTCAGAGCGAGCACTCTCAAAGAGCGTCCGGCTCTGAATCAGGCCCTGTGTACTATAGCTCATTCAACCCCCTCTCTCATCACATGACATTCTGGTGCTGATTCTGAGTTGGGAACAAAGCAAAATGCAAAAATGCCAGTAACTTTGCACCTTGGTAAAACCATGTTGCACTGCATGTGGGGCAGATTTGAGCAGAGATATATCAATCTGAGAGGGGCATGTCCAAACTCAAATCTAAATTGTAGTGTAAAAATAAAGCTGCCGAACATTTGCTATTTACTGTGCAAACAAAAAAAAAAATGTATTTACCCCCCTTGGTTTGTTCCAGGTGCAAAGTAATTTATTTTTTTTTAATTATTATTATTATCTGCTTCAGAATCAGCACCTCCGAAAGCCGTGAACCTGATTCAAAGTGATGGCTCATTCCCGGAATAGTGAGAGATCATGAAATTGCGCCTGTGCAGATTTGAGTGACTTTGGCGCTTACACCAGCCTGGGTGTGGAGAGGCAGGATGTGGGATAGAAATGGCGTTCTAGTGTGGTCCAATCACAGAAAGGGCATGTTCGCACAATTTTGAACACATGCAGATGGGGACACAGATGTAGAATCCTGTATTATTTGATGGTGAACAAGTGCAAGGGTAAATAGCAGATGACGATAATGACGGTCACCAGTAATAACAACCTACTTGGGATTGGCTGTTTTTTGTTTTGTTTTTTTACAAATCCAAGGCTGATGCTTTCTACATTGCTTCTCCATATTATGCGTTTGTGCGCATGTTAAAGCAAATGGTTTTTTTCTTGTATGCAGATGGAAAGTTGTATCTGATGCATTAGTGATGTATTTAAAGTTTTATTGATGCCTAAAAGTACATGCGTATTTTGCTAACAAAACAAATGGTTATAGACAATGGCTGTAAAGGTGGGTATACACTGTACAGATATTTCTGCAGATGATGGTTGTTCATACACACTGAAAGGCCATCATCTGTGCCTGGCTGCGGGTTCCGTCGGCCAGGGGGTGGTTTGGGGGCATGTCCGCCCCTCTTCCCGCGTCCTCTGCTGCATGTGTACGGGTGGTCCGCAGACCGCCCATACACACTAGCCGATAGCCCGATATATCTGCAGATATATCGGCCATCGGCTCTGCAACAGAGCCTACGCGATATGTCTGAACGACGTCGTTCACAGACATATAACTGGTACACACTGGCAGATGGGCACCAGATATATTGACCGATCAATTGATCGGCCAATATATCTGTCCGTGTGTACCCAGCTTAAGTGTATGCCTGGCATAAAGCTTGTGTAACAAAACTTTGTGTGATTTGGATTCTAACTCAGCTGGGATTTGCACTACCAGACACAGTTGTGCAGGGTCTAACACACAAGTGGTCTTCACCAGGGTCCTCATAAAGAGGTCTGAGCTTCACTCCACTTGGTACACAGTTCGTGGCCTCTTGTGCTTAGCATGATACGCTGGTAGTGGCATGCAAAAGGAGAGTCAGCAAGCCGAGTAATGGCACATGGTAAAATCATGGAAATGCCACAGGTTTAAGACTAATAGCCCTTTTACATTGCTGCTTCGATCCGGATTATTGCCGTGTCAAACCAGGTCGCGGCTCAGTGTAAAAGGTGCCAGGGTTGGATTCCTGGGTTGAGTGACCCGGCAATCCAACCCTTGCAGGGTTTAACACTGGAACAACCCGTGTAACCCTGCAGTTTAGACGGGTAACACAGGTCAGGTTTGCAGCATGGTAAGATTCGGATTTCCAAGCACTTGGAGATGATGTCATCTCCAAGTGCTGGCAGGAGAGAACAACTGCACCCGTGTGCAGTTTAAGTGGTGCTGACCCAGAAATAACCCGGGTCAGCACTGCGGTGTGTAAGGGGTCTCATCCGGGTCTGACCTGGTTTGAACCCATGTTCTAAATCCTGTGTCAGACCTGGGACTTTAGTGTAAAAGGGTTATCAGAAAGATCACATAGGAAGCCAAAGTCTGGTACTCAGAAATTAAAAAGCTGCCAAGTGATGCAAACAGTCACGTAAACGCAAGTATAAATCTGCAGGAGTGCCATGCACCTATCCCTATAGGGTGAGGGGGACAGTGTAAAATATAAGGAGAAAGCCTGAATAGCCCTGGGGAGAGTTGTTGTCAGATATGGTAAGTGAAACCCAGTTGCCATACACTGAGCTTTGTGACATTACTCCTCCTCTTAGGGGTGACCTCCAGAAGCTCACAAAAGACTTTTAAGGGAATTTTTTGTGAAAGAGTTGGAAAAGATGAATGCTATGACTATCTGAGGCTTTTAGCCAACAACGCTACTCAGCTCCAAAACCCTTCTGGCCAACAAGAAACTGTAGAAGTCACTTTGATATCATGGAATCCCAGAGTGATTTCACTTCAAATTATTTTTTTTGTTGGACCATAACTGTGGATCGGAACCCTCAACTGAAGTAAAACAATTGATGATGAGCGGTTTGAGTTAGGAGATATAAAGTACATTGGGAACATTCAACTTGTGTGCCACTGGGTTTTTACTTTACTGAGTCCATTAATTTCAAGGAGCAAACTTTATGCTTGGGACTCTTAAATATAGATGTCAGGTGGACAGTGAGGTCTTTGGGTACAATGACTAAAGTGTGGGTTTATAGAACTGTAGATGTTGTCCATAGCAACCAATCAGATTCTAGCTATTATCTTTTAGAATGTACTACAGAAATAAGTAGAATCTGATTGGTTGCTATGGGCAACATCTCCACTTCTATAAACCTGCACTTTAGTAAATATACACAGTTTTCTCTGGTGAGTAATTTTGAAATTATTAGATTTACTGACTTTATAATGTTTGGGCAGCACAGACAGTGTAATGGTTAGCGTTACTGCCTCACAGCACTGAGGTCGTTGGTTCGATACCCACTACAGCCCTAACTGTGTGGAGTTTGTGTATTCTCCCTGTGCTTGCATGGGTTTCCTCCGGGTGCTCCGGTTTCCTCCCACACTCCAAAAATACACTGGTAGGTTAATTGGCTCCTAACAAAAATTACCCCCAGTGTGTATGTGTGTGAGCATATGGTATGGAATATAGATTGTAAGCTCCACTGGGGCAGGGACGGATGTGAATGGCCGAATATTCTCTGTAATGCGCTGTGGAATGTGTGTGCGCTATATAAATAACTGGTAATAATAATAATAAATGTTTAGAAGAAGCCTGAAGATTTTTTCTTATCTTGCTCCATATATCTGAGAAATTCCATAAAACAGCTACTACGGCAGGAACTGATGGAAGATGGAAATTCCTATGGTATGACGACCATATTTATCCATATTTAACCCCTACTCATGGAAGTAAATCTACCCAGTCATCACAATTTACCAAGACGTGGATTCTGATTTACTCACTCAGTTTGTATGTTAGACGAAGGTGATAGGGCGATTAAAAATTTAGCTTGATTTTAAAAGCTATACCGAGTGCACACCAAAATTTAGAAAGACATTTATAAATTGCACTATCAGAAACAATTTGGAGTTGGAAGATCTCTTTGAGTAAATGAAGTTTAAGGGGTCAATCCAATTATGTGCGTGGTGCGAGTTGCTGTTTTCTCTTCGAATTCGCATAGCGAATTAATTTTGTAATACAATTAGCAACTCACACTGAAACAGTCAGAGTAAATTCGCATTTTTCCATCTGCCCCTCCCTGAGGGAGAGAGATGGAAAGGAAAATCTTTATTTTAAGGTTAAAATGTCGGGACACTGTGTTGAACCCCTTGGACACCCAAGCCTTAAAAATTAATTAAGCAATTGAAAGTTTCAAATTAGCTTAATTAGTTCAATAATTACATAACATATTTTTGGGGTTAACAAAAAAGTCCTCAAATTACCCCAAAATCAACTTATTCATTAGTTTAGGCACTCCAAATTTAATTACAATATTTTTTTTATTGCATTATTTAATTTTTTTTTAAATATTTTTTCTTTTACAATTTTTCAAAGTGCCCCCAAAGTACCCCAAAATCTCCTTTTTTTGCACTTTTCATTTAATTTGTTTGAGATTAAATGAAAAAAGTTTCTTTTATAATTTTTTTTTTTTTTTAAACACAAATCATCTATTTGACACCACTTAAAACTTTCAGTACTTTCCTAATGCCCACAAACAGCCTTTTCTAAGGTCCTGCTAACAAAAGTATTTATTGGGGGGGTTCCAGGATGGTCTACTCACTTTTTCATGCACTTCTCTCACATTGCATTTGGCAGTCATTTCGCAAACCTCCACTGTGAGTACCGCAAATAGGCAATTTTAATTGGATTGGAGACTTCTCAGTGCGCGCACGAGTTTCATGAAACAACCTTGCTACTCGCAATTCGCACCTAAATTGATTGACAACTAAGTTTAGTTGCATAAGAATGCCCCTTAAGATAGACAAAATGTACAGATTTCGAAAATTGGTCAATGACTAACTAAAGAGTGTTGAAGTCAATGCAGTAAAACAGTTATGCAACCCAATGCAGATGTTTGTCCTGTCCAAACTGAGCAGGCTTGAATGTAATCTTTCACAAAGTATAGAAGGCCACTAGTAATAACGTGCTAATATTTTTCTGCCGGCATGCCCAGCAAATTGAGTGATGTGCCCAATTAAGTAGTTTTGGTTGCAACTTGGTGGAACTTTCCAGGATGTAGACTTTGGCTTGTGGAGGTAAGTGGAACCAAACAAGTGTTGTTGGGAATTAATTTATCCTTTAGCACTAGTTCTTGATCTTGGGGGTAAAAGATTGATGAAGAATCTTCCTTTATGGGACAAGACTGCTCCTACACCAATAGTGGAAGTATCTACCTCTAGAAATAAAGTGAAGTTATTGTAACACTGCCAGGGCTGTGAGTAAACATAAAGGCCTGTTTCAGATTGAAAACCTTTTTTTTTTACGATTTGGAGGTCCAGGAAGTTTTGAGTCATGACAGTGATGGGTGCAACCGTGGTATAAAATTACTAATCTGCTAATGATTATTTCTGAACCTGAGAAATTGTTCATTAACCTTGAGTCCAAATTGCTGAGACCAATTGATGGCTTCTAATTTCTCTAGGCCCAATTGACAATGGCTTTTAATTTCTCTGGGTCTATTTGCAGGCCTGAACCAGAACCAGATGATATAGAAAATGCAGTTGGGTTTGCTCAAACAAACATTTCTCAAACCTGCCGTATAATTTATTATCCTGGAGATGGGATAAAACTAATGTTTAGCAACGGGACCCGGCGGGGTGCCGGCATCGGCAAGTGCATGCACACTTGCAAATTCCGGGAGCAACGGCGGGGGTCATGCTGCATTTGGCAGGTCCAACGGGCGATGTTGCTGACGATGCACGGGAGCGCGCATCGTCAGCGACATATCGGGTACACACTGGCCGATGTGGATGATATGTCGGCCCAATCCGCTGGATCGAGTGACATATCATCTTGTCTTTACCCGACATTACATGTTTACAATGTAAATCTTTTGAGAAAAAAAAGAGTATCTTCCAATAGACGACAATAAACTGGTTGAGCAGACCCGGTAGTTTTCATTAATACATTTATCAAAGACTGCTGGAGCATTGCAGATCCTAAACGGCATTACCAAATGTTTGTGATAACCGTCCCTGGTATTAAAAGCAGTTTTCCACTTGTTTCTGTGTTTATTCTAATAAGGTTATATTATATTATTACATAGGTGACTCGAGGATCTGACATTGGGAAAACTGAAGCCCATTTTAATCTATAAAGGAGCTCATGTATACGTGTCAGTAATCAATGCATGCTTGTGATTTCCAGATGAACCCATGGTCCAGGTTCTCTGTTATGACCTTGGATTCTGGAAAAACTCCCAGTGAAGGTATCTTCTCTTGGAGAAGGTCTATGGGACAGTCCCATTCACTTGCCTGCTGGAAACATATGCACAAGATTTGTATGGAAAGGGCATTGTGTCTGTGGAGAGTATGTGATACAGTCAAATAGGTTTTATTGTCTGTGGTGTCCAGAACATGGTTTCAAAATACCTGCAAACTGCATGAAAATGACACAAGTGTGACCATCTACCAGTCTGCTCAAGAACTGGATTGTGAAATTTGTGGATACTGATTTAAATAGGTGTGCTATAACCTGACACACAGCAGTTCCACTTAGCTATTATATACAATTCACACTATAAAATTTAGTTTATGCTTTGAAATAATAAACCCTTTAGGGGAGGCTCCGATGCCATCTATTTGCAGACCACCTCAGTAGACCAAATGTTGGGCAATAGTTTCACAATGGCTTCCATTTTTAAGGATTACAATCTTCCCATGACTCCTCTTGTCACAGCAGATGCTTGCTGAGCTTGTACACGCTGCTTAGACTATCCGTCATTTTAATGCATTCCTCCATGTCATGGTGTGGGATCATTCATTAGATCTGTGTAGAATATCCCCAGAAAATTCAGGATTTGTAACGTTACAGGCCTATCAACAAGAGAGTGGTGTGAAAATGACAGGAGCACAGCCAGAGCCCAGTTTATGGGCAGTTTTGTCAAGAACAATACGTAAATATAAAAATTGTCCCCTGGTGTTTAGGATGACTAAAAATAGTGCCCCTGCCCAACCCTCAGGTTAGCATGCCCATTATCAAGATTGGAGATCATGTTTTGCCTGTTCCGCTCAAACCTTATACCAGAGGTTCCCAAACGCGGTCCTCAAGTCTCCCCAACAGTTAAGGTTTTAGAGAAATCCATGGTTGAGCACAGGTGGTTAAATCAAATTGACTGAGGTATTAATTAAATCATCTGTGCTCAACAATGGATATCTCTAAAACCTGAACTGTTGGGGAGCCTTGAGAACCATGTTTGGGAACCTCTGCCTTATACCATGAACTGTCATGGCAATACAAACAGAATATTCCTTGGTTTAAAGAGTTTAGGGCATTAGCCTATAGTACTAATCACCACATAGGCAACCTGTGTAATTAGTACTATAGGCTAATTTTATATATGCTACTTGGTCTATACCAACCACCTATTTTTAAAATAAAAGCAATAGCGGGGGGTGTTGGAAAGGGTGTAGATTTAATAATTTGCATCAATAATAAACAGGGCCCACAAAGTTTCACACTGTTAACTAACATAGTTGCCAATATCTTAATATTACCCTTCAGGAGATCCTGGAAGGCAAGTGGGATGTCTTGGCAATGGGGTGGGGGGGGTCGTAATTGTGGCCCAATCTTACAGGTCTTTTATTGTCTAGAATGTGATTATAGTTTTGATTTGCTAATTTTTGGCTCACCCTGGTTACCATTATAAGCTGCCCAGAACTGTGTGTTCTCTCTCTGGACACTGCAGGATTTGGCTGATACTTCTGCACTTATTAGACAGTAACATTTTGTTCCGTTACCCAAGTGATAGTCTCCATTTTATTCCTGCAACTCAGGGGACTGACATTAAGCTTTAAGATTATCCGAGATGCGGATTCCATGTGATCATGCAGTTCTGCTGCAGACAGCTCTGCGAGAGCAAGAACATATGTTAATTACATGTCATGGTTTTATATGGAAAGACCAGTCAGAAGACCACCTGTCTTAGTTAAGACTTCAGCTGTTTGCCGTTTTTAACCCCCTCATTATCAAAGTGGACTGCAATGCATTGGACTTTTTTTCCAAGTGCAATCTGTCATTTGTTTTTGTGAAGATTTGGTAGACTGCATTGCCTCCAAGCGGGTTAGTTGTAGTTTGTTCCCTCAAACAAACAAAAATGTATTAATTTGTACTAGCGTTCCATTTCCTAACTATATTGCTTCTTGTTCTGGCTTCTTTTTATGCTTTCCTCAAAGCCTTGTAGGCACACTGCTCTATGGATGCAATCGTATTCAGAAGGAGCAGAGCAGGTCTAAACTGTCGGCCTGATTCAGAGCTATACGTTAATGTGGCGGCTGCTGTGTCTGTGTAGACCATACTTGCCTAGCCTCCCGATTCGGCCGGGAGCCTCCCAAAAAATGGGGTGCTGCTCCCGCCCCCCCCCGGAATGGCAGGCAAGCCTCCTGGTGACCCACCCGCCCACCTGCCTGCCCCGCAATCACAATAGAAACCCACACGAGGGGGGACACGGCATTGTAAAGAGGGGGCGTGACCGCGATGGTGCGGTCACGCCCCATGCTCCACCCCGAATGAAGCATCATCATCACGACATGCCCCTCGGCCGTGAAGTCTGCCAGCTCCCTCCCAGAAGGAGGCAGCTGAAGGTAGGCAACCCTGGTGAAGGCAGCTTCTGTGCGAAAATATGCAAACGTCGCAGCCACCAGGATTTGTATTGAAACGCTCACCTGCAGCTTTGCACATCCAAGCATCTGCGTATAAAACGCAGCATTGGTCGTAGATTATTGGATTATCACAGTTCTGAGTAACCCTATGGTTACTCAGAATGACTGCTTGGTCTGAGAAGCCGAAGCCATTTTCACTGCATATGGGATAGCAGATGCCGTCTGTGACACCCCCGAAAATGGTCACTTCCCATCACCTCCCACAAACACTCCCTGACTGTCAATCACACTGCGCGTAAAAAGTCACTACGAGTGACTACAGTAATGTCAGCACCGTAACTACATTTACCAGCGCCCTGTACAGGCCACGCCCTCAGCATGATGTCATGTGGAGGGGGTAGGGCCCACAGGGCAGCGGTGTGCACGCCTGAAGCATGCTAAGGACGCTCCAGGCAGCACTGCTGCAGAGATTGTGGCTGCAGGGTGCCGTTACAGGCACCCTGCTAGCCAGGTACAAGGACTGTGAGTGAGCAGTGGTGCAACCAACAGGGCCCTGCGCTTTGTACAGCCGCACCGCTTGCACACCCCTGGTTAAAGCCCTGGGTAATTTATCTTGACACATGGGCAGTGCGACTTCGATGCATGTGCAGTTTACAGATAGTAGCTCAACTGCAAAAATATCGGCATTGCATTCATCTCTATAACAGGCTCTGTGTCATACTCAAGGCTAACATCCAAAAACACTACCTGGTATGGTGTTTTTATGTGGGTATCTGTGATTGTACACAATAGTAACAGATTAATAAAATTGAACAGTGAGTTACAACGCTCGTTCACAGGCATTAATATGGGTCCCATTTAATAAGTGTTAAAGGTCCCTCTGCTTTAATGGAGGATTTCAGTTTTTGGAATTATGGGACTGATGCATCTGTGAACATACACCTGTTAGTGGAGAGTATTCTGTGTCTCTGTTTGCTGCGATGCACCATAATGTATAGGGCAGGTGCATGTGACGCGGGTGACTAGTAGTAAATCATGCGTATATGTACAGGTGGTTACATTGTAACATACGTACAACTCTGCATACGGGCACGCAGTTTTGGAGCAACATACCTGATTAATTTTCAAATCTGCATCAGGCCCATTGGTCATAGATTTCTAGGAAGAAAAAGTAACAACAATTCTTTACTTTATTTAAATTGATGCACCTAGTATAGACACCAAGACAATGACACAGACACAACCATTTCACGTGTAGCTCCAATAAACACATACTTGCTGGTTTTTATTGTTTAACATCACTTAGAAATCTGTAGCAAAACATGGTGACAAACATTCTTTCCCTTCTATTGCAGAGAGAGAGCAACTAAAGGGAGAGACACAGCAATAGTTCGTTGCTCACAGTAGGGATGTGCATCAATGTGGTCACCATCGATGGCAAAATAGCAAGTAGCCATCGATGGTTACCAACTATGCAATGGATGACCATCGATGGCTTCACCAACAGATGGTCATCCCTAATGTTTGACTGACTGGCCCGTGGGCCAATCATAACCTGGAGGCTGGGATGGAGCCGTGCTCCGTGTCTCGGCACCTTTTAAAATCAAAACAAAAACATTTGGTTATGCTTAGACATTGATGGAGGCAAACCATCTGGTTCTCCTCCATCGATGGCAAAAGCATTCAACATTGGCCATAAACTATCGATAATTATGAATCATCAATGGTCAATGGCCATCCCTAGCTCACAGTAGTGCAGGATGACAGTTTCTCAGGTTATGGTTTAATAAGCAAGTGCCCTGAGGTCACGCATGCGCAAAGCCGCCGGAGAGTGAGGAGGGATACGCTCGGATCCCTCTTTGCATCCCCGGAACTCCTTCCCATAGGAAGGAGCGGGGTCACGAGAATTAGCACCATATGCTCGGATCCCTCTTCGCATCCCCAGAACTCCTTCCTATAAGAAGGAGCGGGGTTATGAGAAAAAGCGTTGCTGAATATCAGGTGATCCTATTCGGACCCCTGATGATAAATGGCTCAGTAACCTAAATATGAAGAAATTAGCGTTTAACAGGCTATTTATCGGTTGATGAATAGGCTCCTATATGAGATATTTATCCCTTGTTAATTTGATTTGCTGTTTTTTTTCATATAGAAATGTTTTATCTTTCATGTTACATAATATATGATACTGACAGTTATACAGACTACATTCACATTGAGTATTTATTGTATTGTATAATATAACCCTTTTAGGTAGATAAATATTTATGAGACATATTGCTAATATGTTTGCATCTTTAAGAAGAATGTATTTATGTATTATATATATTCGGGCAGCAGTGAGGTTGTGGGTTCGATTCCCACTACAGCCCTGTGTGGAGTTTGTATATTCTCCCTGTGCTTGCTGGGTTTCCTTCGGGTACTCCGGTTTCCTCCCACACTCCAAAAATATACTGGTAGGTTAATTAGGTCCCAACAAAAATTAACCTGTCTGTGTGTGTATGTGAGCATGTGGTTGGGAATATAGGCCCTCATTCAGAGCCACTCGCTAGCGGCAGTACGCTCGTTCCGAGCGATGTTCGCACATCTGCGCATGCGTACAGTTTTTAGTACGCATGCGCGAACCAGTCAGTGCGGCCGAAAATCGTTGGTACGCAATATAGCGAGGGCCTGCTATTTTGAGTGACAGAATGAGGCGTATGTGGGTGGTAACAGGGGAAGGTGCTTGAAAACGGGGAGTGGAGATCCGAACGCAGGCGTGCTTAAAGGTCAAAACGGGCGTTTTAAGGGAGTGCATAATTAATACAGCAGCGTCATTGACCACGTCACTTGGTTTTTTTTAACTCAGAACTGCTCGCAAAATAGCGGTTGAAAACACCAACCACAAGAATAGCGAGCAGTTCATACGCTGTACGATGTACTCGATTAATCTAATAAATAGCGGACATGACGTATGGTGCGTGCGGCCAGGGGGCGTTTTTATCAAAAAAACGAGCGTATGTTTTGCTCGCTCGTTCAGACTTAGAGGTGGGAACAGACTGCAATTTGCGAACGGATCATTTGAATAGCCACCCCTTGTTTTTGAACGAACGACCACAAATAGCGAACGGCTCTGAATCAGGCCCATAGATTGTAAGCTCCACTGGGGCAGGGACTGATGTGAATGGACAAATATTCTCTGTAAAGCGCTGCGGAGTGTGCACTATATAAATAACTGGTACAGGTTGAGTCTCCCATATCCAAATATTCCGAAATACGGAATTATTTTGGCATGACTGAGAAAATGAAACCTTTGATTTTTGATGGTTCAATGTACACAAATTTTGTGTAAAGCACAAATTATTAAAAATAATGTATAAAATTACCTTCAGGCTGTGTGTATAAGGTGTATATGAAACAAATGATTTTCTTTTCTGTACACAAACTTTGTTGGAGCCACAAAATTATTGAAAATATTGTATAAAATTACATGCAGGCTGTGTGTATAAGGTGTATATAACACATAAATGCATTCTGTGTGTATATTGGGGTCCCATTCCCAAGATCTCTCATTATGATATGCAATTTTTCCAAAATACGGAATATTCCGTTATCCAAAATGCCCCTGGTCCCAAGCATTTTGGATATGGGAGACTCTACCTGTAATAAATAAATAATAATAAATACATTTATGATATGTGGGAATGTCAGGATAGCCTCTGCCAGTATTGGCTCCTATTTGTTCTCTTATCTGTATCTTTTGCTATAAAGACCTTTTTTCACTGCATAAGTCTGAGTGTGACGCTTCTTTCTATTTTCATAATTCATTAGTGTCATCCTTTAAAACACAAATTAAAGTGAATAAGTGACACACCAATAATGAACTTTTATTGTACTTCTAAAACCACCTGACAAAGATTAAATACATAAGACACATGGTTACATTGCACAGCAGGCTGTTTTGCTGTATGCCTACATAGGAAGAGCCACAAACATGCAACATATACTTCAAGTAATTGCAATGCAGCATATGTAATATAGGAGGTCTGGGCCCTGTAGCAGCCACACATACTGTAGCTACGCCTTTGATTAGCAGCTCAAGTCCCCTGGAGCAAGTCCTGTAGTCTAGGGGAGTGTCAGAAGAACCTAGCATCAGCCCTGGAAATATATGTACATATTGGTCTCTTTATACACTGAATAGTATATATATAATAGATGGTTTATAGCAGTGTTTTCCAAGCTCATTCCTCAGGAACCCCTAACAGTTCATCCTAGCTGTTGTACAGGTGCATCTGTTACTGGCCGATACATTTTAAAAGATCCATAGGTGGTGCTAATTATTTCAATAGTGATATTGTGGAGATATGTACAACGTGCATTGTTAAGCCGAATACAAACTAGCAGTACATTCTGCAGTTCAGATAAACGCTCCGATCCACGGAGTGTACAAACTGAGCTATTTGTAGCTTGATGTGTACTTTCTTTCATGGGGTTGGGTGTATGGCATCAAATTTTTAAGCAGTTCATAAAATGCGACCTCCCAATCTGTCTAGAGTCTAAAAAATAAACTTTCTGTACCATGCATATTTATCTCAAATAAATAACATGTGGTCAGGAAAAGGGTAGACATCCCATAATAAATATACATACATAATATAACCAGTAGGAGACAGAACTGAGCTTTCTGTGCACACATTCTACCACCTCGTGAAAGACGCCTGTCTCTTCTTGCTAGCAGCTGCTCTCTGGTCTGGTGTGCATTTTGAGCGCTCAGATCCACACACACAGCAGACTTGGTAAGAGAAGCTGGGCATGCACAGCAGTTCCTTTCTGTCCCTTATACTGCATATTGTGACCACTTGCCAAGTCATTTTCCTATGACTTCTCTCAATGTGTTTTGATATGTTGCAATTTTTTCATGCGTCGATGTTTTGTTTGTTACATTGTTACATAGATATTGTATGTAGATGTTTATGGTGTGTGCCTGAATGCTTTATTATTTTACATTTTATATTTATTTTATTCTATCTATAATTTTATACAATGTAGATAAATGATAACTAGAAGTTAATTAGTAAATTTGTCTTCTTTAGAAGGTCTCATGCATCTACTGCTAAATCTTACTTAGACATGACATCACTGCCTGGTGCGTGACATCAGCTTCTGATGACTGGCCTCCCTGATCCGGGGTATAACGCTTACTACTTGCAGCAATTGTAATTAGCACATACAGTTGTCCTGGTAAACATATAGCGGAGACAGAGGGAAGGAGGAAGAGCAGGTGAGTAAAATTTAGGGTGTTATATCAAACCTGCTAAAGAGAAAAAGAACAGAAGTTGACTATAGCAACCAATCAGCTTCTAGCTATCATTTGTCAACTACATTTGCTAAAATGATAGATAAGAGCTGATTGGTTGCTATAGTCAACTTATCTTCTTGTCCTCTTTTGAAGATTTATACATCACCCCCATTGTCTTGTCGTGTCTCGGGAGAAATCAGATCAGGTGATTGGTCTCCCTAATTATTTCAACATTTATTTACATACTGTATAGACCAAAACCTGAAGCCTTGCCAAATGGGCCACTTTCTCCTGAAGTACCTGCACCACAAGAACCTTTGAATATGATTGTAGTCACAGTGCGCTTTGGAATTCTGTGTAATACTTCCCCAAGTATCCATGTAAATAGACATCTGCCTCACCAGTGCTATCACAGCTGCAATATGCTGGTATTATATCAATAATAATCTAATGGATGAAAATGTGCACATCAGGAGAGCACAGACAACTCATGATTAAATGTAATTAGGTTTATTGGATAAAATTCATTGTAAATCACTTTCTATTAGTAAGGGCTATTTATTAAACAGAGTTCCTGCACTCATGTTTACCCAGGGAGGTTTAGGGTTAAGATGTGTGACTGCACCTGTCGGGGAGCTCCCATCTGTCTTACAGTGGCACATTACTGCCCAGTCAGTGTCCTGTGTAACTGTTCTTAGATGGCTATTTATTGCCACCAGCTGCACAATAAATAAATAGGTTGTTTGACACCCAGCAATCCTTCCACAGCAGCAAGGGCTTCCGACTGTTAGCAAGTTACACCGTATCCGCTTTGGTTCTCATTCACCAGATTAGCTGTATGTCACAGACATGTTGTTGTTTTAGGAATGACCTTACACAAAACCTATTGGGGCACTTTGAAAAAAAAAAATTTTCTGTTAAGTGATAGTAACTTAGTGCAAAAATGATTAGCTGCAATATATTTATAAAATAAATTGTTTTTCTGGAGGTTAAATGTATAAGATCCTATAGCTGAGAACTACTGTGGCATAGCTTTTTTTTTTAAGTGTCACGTCATATGTTGGTTAACAAGAATACAAAACAGGGATAGGTGGGTTTTGGGAACAGGAATAAAGGGCATATGTATTAATTTGCATTAGAGAATCTCAGTGTCTGTTGCCATCATCCTTAAAGCCTGTCAGTATCTACTGTATCCTCATTATTATCCCCTATTCTGAACTCTCCCTGAATATCTAGCGTTCTCCCTGAGGCTGTGATAGGAGGTGGGTGCACACCACAGCGATGACATCATCACTCTCCAACAACCATGGAGAAATCACTGGAGAAAAGAATAAGAAGGAGGTGTGCTACAATAAAAGGGCCAACGCTCTCCAGCACACTGATGGCTTCATGAGTGTCTGTGTGCCCAAAGATGTGTGATGCATTACATGGGATGACTTCTCATCTGTTGACTATCCAGCCATAATGTAGGTCCGCCTCCTTCGTATTCTGCATAAATATATCATGGCAATGCTCTCATCTCATAATATGATCTGATGCTTCTCTGCAAATGTAATGTTCAAGCTTTCGGGAAACCAAGGACACTTGTGGCTCTATGAAAGAATTTGCATATGATAAATGGAGGACCTGGGGGAAGTTACAGGTCATGCCTAATACAGGGCGGGAAAATGACATGCACACAGGTGTTAAATGCTTAACCTTACTGAGCTGTGATCTGGTATCAGATGTCTGAGGTCCCCTAACCTCATCTTTATGTCCATGACATGCCGATACTCATTACTATTCCAGATGATGGCCTCACTTTTATCCTCGAGAAATGTCACAAAGATAGAGCAGAAAGGAAACAATGTCACCTGTTTCTTTGTAACGCTAACATAAATCTACAGGAAACACTAATAAACTGTATTAATAGGAAGTTATAAATTCTTGTTTCTAGAACTTGAAGACTACAACTAGACAAATGCTGGGCACACATTTGTTCAACTTGAAGGCCGACTGGCTGATTTAGGCAAGTATACACACTTACCGATCGGCCGCTCAACATGTCATCCTGACATCACAGCTCAGCGGGCATTTGAATTTGCCCACTCAGCTGTGACGTCAGTCCCTGCAGCAAGTCTATGGGTGGACTGTCTATACACATATGC
Organism: Taudactylus pleione; assembly: GCA_031769625.1. Taxonomy (NCBI): domain Eukaryota; kingdom Metazoa; phylum Chordata; class Amphibia; order Anura; family Myobatrachidae; genus Taudactylus; species Taudactylus pleione. Next base: position 11,077,516 of record JAUIMM010000706.1, read on the forward strand.
AGATGCACCGATATATCTGCAGATATATCGGCCATCGGCTCTGCACAGCCGACGCGATATGTCTGTGAACGACATAGTTCACAGACTTATCAGAGGTACACACCCGCCAACACGCTCACAATATATCGGCCATTCGATTGAACCACGGCCGATATATATCACCCAGTGTGTACCCATCTTAAGTCTAATGGTTTATTGTGTACAAAAAAAGCATGAAAGGTTACTTAATGATTAATATACTAACCTTGACATATAATAATTAATGGTAATAACCACCCAAAAAAATTGTTATTGCATTTCTCATAAAAAAACAAAACGATCATTGGATTTAAAGACATAATCAGATATATCTATTTCAGATAAAATACGATAAGCTTAACTAATATTTAAATCAGCCGTAACTATGTTTTATACTTTTGGATGACTTATTAAATGGGGGATGTTTCTGCAGATTTTATAGTATACATTAATTGTTCTTTGTAGCTTCTTATTGTGATTATACCTGTATTTTTACATCACAAGGCAGAGTTGTTGTATTCGCCTTCCCGTGATAGAACACCCCTCCATCATGCTTTCTGTTATATCCCAGAACAAACGCAAATACAGATGTTCCTCACTTAATGACCTACCTGTTTAGTGACCGATCGGTCTTACGACCGGTGCTCTGACCAGCTAACTGTGGCTTGCAGGATACAAAAAACATAATAAGACAGATGCTGCTGCGAGAGAGGGGCGTGGCTATGGTGTGGGATGCACAGGAGACCTTGCCTCTCATAAGGGAAAGGATGTACAGGGAGACACCGCGCTCTCTGAGGAGGCATGTGTCACCCTCTACCTGGGTCCTGCTGCTTCCCCGCTACTATACGTCCTGGCTTAACAACCAATTCATTTAATGACCAAGTCATAGGAACGGAACTCGGTCGTTAAGTGGGGAATGTCTGTAAAGTGCTGACAACAGCAACACATAGGGCTGATGTGGAGGCTTAACGCAATGGGGCTGATGTAGTGTTAGGCACACACCCATTTAGGTAGAGTAAAAGCCATGAAGTTGTACTACACATGCCCGCCAACACAAAACTGAACCCATGTGTGCACATTGCTTGCACCTGACAGCCACCCCTGGTTGTTGCCTGAAGAACAGGTGGGGAAGGGACAGCCCAATGTGGGCATGTTCTTGTAATGCCATTTGGTATCGTATCAATAGCGAATACCTGAGGGCTGATGCTACATGCTGCTGATGATGAGGAGGGTGGTTGTCAGTACATTTCTACATGTAATAATGCTTTACATCATTTTACTCATGCTAACCTCATCCACTTTGCATATCACAGACCCAGGGGCCTACCTATAATGGGTGCAGGGTGTGTGGTGCATAGACTAGTGCCCAGAATCTACTGAACCTCTGTCAGGGTTGTGGCTGCAGAAGAGAGATGAGAATACAGGCCCCCTCCTCTGTTAATAAGCCCCTGCACAGACCTCTTTTGAAATTGACAAATAGAAATTGTTTCAGTCATCTATACTTATAATAAAGTTGTAATGGTTGGGTCTGTACTAGGGGTGAGCGGGTTCGGATTTCTGAAATCCGAACCCCCCCGAGCCCCCCCGATCCGAGGCCGATCCGAGTCAGGCTCGACTTTTCCCACCTGACTCGGATCTGAAATCGAGGCAAAACATCATCATCCCGCCTTCCGGGTCTCGCGGGTTTTGGATCCTATATAAGGTACCCGCGTTGGCGCCATTTTCTCACTCGGCTGTGGACAGTGAAGAGGGAGGGTGGGAGTTAGGGCTGGCTGGGCTGTGTAGTGTAGTGTAGTGCAGAGTAGTGTTGTGCTGTGCTGTGCTGCGCTGTGCTGCTGTTGTCCATAGGGGCTGTGTCCACTACTTCAAAGTCCATAGGGGCTGGCTGTGTTGTGCTGTGCTGCTGTTGTTAATAGGGGCTGTGTCCACTACTTCAAAGTCCATAGGGGCTGGCTGGACTGTGTTGTGCAGTCAGTTCTCCATAGGGGCTGTGTCCACTCCAAAGTCCTGTGCAATGTCCCAGTCCTAAAGGGGTGCTGTAGTGTTGTCCAGGGGGTGCTCTGTCCATCAGGGGTGCTCCCCCAAGTGCTAAAAAAATAATATTTTTTCTATGTTTGTGATTTGTGTGCGCAGTAGCCGCACGTGCATCAACAAAGTAGTGCCAAGCGTGCGCCTGTGTCATAAGTAAAGGGCCGGCTGGCTTGACCGTTAAAGGGTGCTGTAACCCCCAAAGTACACTCCAGTCCAAACCAAATAAAAAAATATTTTCTGTGTTTGTGAATTGTGTGCGCAGTAGCCGCACGTGCATCAACAAAGTAGTGCCAAGCGTGCGCCTGTGTCATAAGTAAAGGGCCGGCTGGCTTGACCGTTAAAGGGTGCTGTAACCCCCAAAGTACACTCCAAACCAAATAAATTTTTTTTTTCTGTGTTTGTGAATTGTGTGCGCAGTAGCCACACGAGCATCAACAAAGGAGCAGCGCCAAGCGTGCGCCTGTGTCCCATAAGTAAAGAGCCGGCTGGCTCATTTCTTAAAGGGTGGTGTAACCCACAAAGTGCACTACTCTCCAGCAAAAATAAAAAAATATTTTCTGTGTTTGTGTGCACCTTAGCCGCACGTATATATCAATATAACATAAATGGAGGACCAAACTTTCTCCGATAAAAATAAAATAGGGAAAGATCAAGAACCACTTCCTCCTAGTGCTGTTGCTGCTGCTGGGAGTTGTTCATCATCCCAGAGAGGAAGTAGGAACACCACTACTTTTACTAAACAATTGACACTCCAACAGTCCCTAGCGATGAGGATGAAGTACGACAGCAGTCATCCTGAAGCAAAACGTATAACTGAGGCCTTGACTGCTATGTTGGTGTTAGACGTGCGTCCGGTATCCGCCATTAGTGCAGTGGGATTTAGACAATTGATGGAGGTAGTGTGTCCCCGGTTCCAAATCCCGTCTAGATTCCACCTGCATCCTCAAAGCAGCAGCGACAAGCGTGCGTCTGTCTGTTAAAGGGTGGTGTAACCCTCAAAGTGCGCTCCACAAACAATAAAAATATTCTTCTTTTTTTTTCTGTCTTTGTGAATTGTGTGGGCTGTAGCCGCACTTGCATCCTCAAAGCAGCAGTGACAAGCGTGCGTCTGTCTGTTAAAGGGTGGTGTAACCCTCAAAGTGCGCTCCACAAACAATAAAAAAATTCTTCTTTTTTTTTCTGTCTTTGTGAAATGTGTGGGCTGTAGCCGCACTTGCATCCTCAAAGCAGCAGCGACAAGCATGCGTCTGTCTGTTAAAGGGTGGTGTAACCCTCAAAGTGCGCTCCACAAACAATAAAAATATTCTTCTTTTTTTTTCTGTCTTTGTGAAATGTGTGGGCTGTAGCCGCACCTGCATCCTTAAAGCAGCAGCGACAAGCGTGCGTCTGTCTGTTAAAGGATTACATCGGTGACAACATCCAAGTAGGCATGTCAGACAGTCCGTACCTGTACTGGCAGGAAAAAGAAGCAATTTGGAGGTCCCTGTACAAACTGGCTCTATTTTACCTGAGTTGCCCCCCCTCCAGTGTGTACTCCGAAAGAGTGTTTAGTGCAGCCGGGAACCTTGTCAGCGAAAGGCGTAGGAGGTTGCTTCCACAAAATGTGGAGAAGATGATGTTCATAAAATGAATTATCAACTCTTCCAGGGAGACCAGCCTCCTGAACGTACAGAGGGACCTGTGGTTGTGGATTCCAGCGGGGACGAATTAATACTCTGTGAGGATGAGGATGTACACAACACTGAAGAGGGTGAGGAATCGGTGGATGAGGTGGATGAGGAGGATGAGGACAACATCTTGCCTCCGTAGAGCCAGTTTGTGCAGGGACAGATTAATTGCCAGCTTGTTTTGTGGGTGCCCAAACGAACCAATAATTTCAGCCACAGTCGTGTGGCAGACCCTGGTGCTGAAATGTTTGGTTTGTTAAAGTGTGCATGTCCTGTTTATACAACATAAGGGTGGGTGGGAGGGCCCAAGGACAATTCCATCTTGCACCTCTTTTTTTTCTTTGAATTATGTACTGTTTGGGGCCTAGTTTTTCAAACTGCCATCCTGTCTGCCACTGCAGTGTCACTCCTAGATGGACCACGTGTTTGTGCCGCCCACTCGTATCACTTAGCATAGTCATCCAGCTACCTCGGTGCAACCTTTTGGATATAAAAACACTATTGTGAGGTGTGAGGTGTTCAGAATAGACTGGAAATGAGTGGAAATTAAGGTTATTGAGGTTAATAATAGCATAGGAGCAGAAAAACACACAAATTCTGTGATTTTAGCTGTTTTTATGCTTGTTTTTAAAAAAAATACAGATCCAAAACACAAAACCCAGAACCCAAAACACGGAAGGGTGGTTTTGGCAAAACCAATCCAGATCCAAAACACGAAGAAAGATCCAGATCCAAAACCAAAACACAATACACGAAAAGTGGCCGGTGCACACCCCTAGTCTGTACATATTTTTTTTTTGAGAAATGTACTCCTTGGGACTGTGTGTAAATTATGGAGACAACATTTTTATTGTAATATTTGTTTGTCTGTCTGTCTGTTTGTTCCGTCATCACGCAAAACTACGGGAAGAATTTAGATTGCGTTTTCAATGTTGTATAGCTTAGTCACCTAGAAGGAAGCTGAGGTATGTATTATCTCAATGTGACATTAGGGAGAAGAGCAATAAAGGAAAAAACAGACGCTTGACACTCGGCACGTGCAGTGTGCAGGCTCCTCAAGCCAAAAATGACTAGATGTATATAAATATACTTTTTTGGGGACAAATATAATTTTAGGGACTGTTTATAAACTATGTAGACAAATTTTTTTTTATCTGAATTTGCACAGGCTCCTCAAGTCCAAAATTACTATATTTAAAATATATCTATCTATCTATCTATATATATATATATATACACACACATTTATACTGCACGCCCTGAATGCAGACAGTTGTATATGTATACATACAGAAATACATAGGTATAAAGATCTATTTTGCAAGACAATCCAACTATATATTAAGTACTAATCAGGCAGCTTATCTTCACTCATGAAGTTGCAGTATACATGTCAATCCAGTATATGTTACTTGCAACCTTTCAGTGTTATTGTAGATTAAGTAGCAATGGATTTGGGATCTACAAGATACTGCAGCTGGACATCCAGTGCACAGCATTGCACTGAAGGTTTGTGTTCCGATCATGCTTCTGCAGAACTTGACTCCGCCCAAGTTATGCAACGGAACCCGACTTGAAGTTACTGCTCTACAGTGGAACCTAATTGAGACACAGATTCTAACGGGATCTGGCTCAGGTCAGACTGTGTTTATACCATGTATACCCCTTATCCCCTACAATTTTCCTTTTCAATTCAAGCGCTTGCAGTTTCCTGTAAGCGCCTGGTTCACTATGACAATCAACAAGTCACAGGGATAAAAGCTCAGGGCTGCAGGCGTAGATCTCAGAACCAGCTGCTTCTCCCATGGGCAGCTTTACATGGCTTGCTCATGAGTTCCATCTTTTTGTGTTAATCCCTGAAGGAAAAACTGCAAATATTGTTTACAAAGACATTTTGTGATCAATATCTACAACACAAAATATACATCACAATATTAGATGCCACTACTCTCTTTGTAAAGTTAGTTTCGCTGAGCAATTACAGACATCCATGCATGCGAAGTTGCGGGCAAATGTGAGTTATTAATAAAGCATTTCCTCTCTTTGTAATGGCTATTTTCTGACTGACAAATTCCTCATCTGGCTCTTCTCTGATCATGTCTGACATATATCTTACTTTATATGGCTTTTCCCTGAATGCCCTGGATCCTTACATTACTTACCTGGTTCTTTATTTATTAACAGTGATTATTATAGCGCACACATATTCCGCAGCGATTTACACATTTTTGCTCATTCACATCAGTCCCTGCCCCAGTGGAGCTTACAATCTATATTCCCTACCACATGTACACACATGCACCCAAAAACACTATCAATATATATATATATATTTTGTCAGGATCCAATTAAACTACCAGTATATATTTTTGTGAGTGTGGGAGCAAACCAGAGCACCCAGTGAAAACCCATGCAAGCACAGGGAGAACATACAAATTCAACACAGCGCCTTAGTGGTTATCAAACCCAGAACCTCAGTGCTGTGAGGTCCTGGGTGTAAGTAGCCTGAAAAAGTAGAATTATAAGAGGGTTGCTGCTTAGTTTTTGGAAATACATGGACAGCATTACTCATGGGTGTCAGGATTATATACTGTATAGATTGCTGCCTTTACCTCTCTGTCTGTTATTATTACCCAGTCTTGTTTTATTACAGTTTTGTTCCCTATTTTACAGCACAACATAATATTCTAGCACTTTATAAGTAAATGTTCATAAATAAATAATGATTCCCAAACTCCATTAGCTGACCCTCATTTAGACACTACTAATCTTCTCTTACAATCTGTATTAATATTCGTAGCTCAAATCAGGTCCCATTTCTAGCAGGCTGTCTTCTGGGTACCCCTGATCTTATTGGCACCTCTCCTCTTTTTAACTGGCTTTGATGGGTGTGCTATAGAAAATCGACAATGTCTAGATAGACACTCAATAGGTTGACAGGGACAAAAGGTTGACACACATATGGACGACAGGGACAAATGGTTGACACACATATGGTCAACATAAAAATGGTTAACGCAAGTTTTTATGTAATTCAAGCCTAAACTTCATCCTAACCCTACCCCTAGTGCCTAACCCTAACTGTCCCCTTTTGCACCCTAGCCTCCAGCAATAGCCTAACCCTAACCTTAAATATGTTGAAAAAACATGTATCGACCATATGTCCCCAGGGTCGCAAATAGGGGGACTAAGGGGGCACGTGACCCGGGTGCCGGGAGGCTAGGTTGCTGCTCTTGTGGGTTTGGAGTGGCATCCCAGCCTTGGGAGGCACAGAGACACTGTCAGTCTAATGTGGTGCCGGTCGCAAGCCAATCAGTGCTCGCGGACCAGCAGTCAATCAGCAGAGGCTGCCAGTCCGTGAGTTTCAATTGGTTCGTGAGCGGCGCCACATTACAATGACGGCAGTACTGACAGTTCCCCAGCATGTGGTAGCCACGTCCGCACCACCCCGAGCTCACCCACCGCACGGCTCTGGCAGGTAAGAGAAGGGAGATGGGGCCTTACTGTGGCTTAATGTAAAATAGGCCTTATTGTGGCATAATGTGTAAGGGGCCTTACTGTGGCATAAAGTGTAAGGGGCCTTACTTTGGCATAATGTGTAAGGGGCATTACTGTGGCATAATGTATAAGGGGCATTACTGTGGCTTAATATATAAGGGGCATTACTGGGGCATAATGTGTTGTAAGGGGCATTTCTTTGGCAGAATGTGTTGTAAGGGGCATTACTGTGGCATAATGTGTGGTAAGGGGCATTACTGTGGCATAATGTGTTGTAAGGGGCATTAATGTGTGGCATAATGTGTTTATATATATAGAGTGTTGAATCACAAAGAAATGACTCAACACAAAGAATTTTCCTTAGGCTGGTGTACTCTTTTGATATGAGAAGAATTTATTTTGTTAAAAATGTAACCTTTATTTATATATATTTAAAAACTTATTTTATACATACAAAACACATGTGCAGACAATATACGCATATATATTACTGCAATTAATTGAAAATAATGGCTCAATACATATATAAGGTCTGTGATTTTAACCAGTATGCTTATCTCTATATTTAAATTCAACATTTGTAAAGCACATGTGGGTCTCATCAAATAAACCTTGAACAATAAAGTGAAATATTTGAACCACTAAAATAGTCTGACCTATATCAGATTGTGACGTTGCTTATTACCAGTTATAAGGTCTATTAACATATCATTTAATCACCAAAAATTTCTTAGTGTATGTTAAGTATACATTCCCAAAGTCACAGTTCATATGTAGTTGTAAGGGGTATTACTGTGGCATAATGTGTTATAAGGATCATTAATGTGTCACAAAACCACACACCCTTTTCGTCCTCTATATTTCATTTTTTTTGGGGGGGGGGCCAAATTATGGCATTGACAAAAATGCTAGTTTCGTCCCTGATGTCCCTGTCGATCTTTTGCACTGTTGACCATTTTTAATTCGATCTTTTGTCCCTGTTGACCATCTGGTGTCGACCTATTGAGTATCTAGACACACTTAGGCCTTCATTCAGAGGCGGCCGTACGATTGACAGCTCGCCCCGTTTGGAAGGCGGGCCGGGGGGGTGGCAGCCCAAATGGAGGCGTTCCCATGGGAACGCCTACCGTTTGGGGGAGGCCCCACTGACATCACTAGTGATGTCAGTGGAGAGCTTTCCGGCTCTGACAGAGCCAGAAGCTCTCCGGGGCTTACGACAAGTGAGACCCTACTCTAGGGTCTCGTCGTAAACCCCGATGGTCGCGATGGTCTCTGACCATCGCGACCATCACCCTAGCGGTCGTTAGAGCTGTGGGTGTAAACCCACAGCCTAACGACCGAAACAGAGGCGGGCGGTCAGGATGCAAGCGGCCGCCCAGTTTCTGAGTGACTGCTTGCATCCTCTGACCGCCTCTGAATGAGGCCCTTAATCTTTAATTTAGATATCGGCTTTGATGTGACTGACATCCACTCACCTCTGAACTTGTTGAGGTATTTTTGCAGTCCATCTTCCTTCTCTGCTGCAGTGACTACAGCACTTTCAGTGATTGCAGAGACTTGAACTTAATAAGATTTCATTTAGTGAAACCGCTCAGTTTTGAAGACAGGTTTCTTTTATGGAACATTTATGTCAAGAGGGATCATTGCAGGCTGCAACATACACTGTGGAGGGTCAGATAGAAGCCAGGACACTGCCAGTTAGGGAGCAATAGTGAGACTGGAAGCAATGGTAAAACTGTTGCAATTCATTACCTTTCCTTAGACCGAAAGCAGAGTGGCAGGAGCCGTATTTCCTCACTATGAGGAAACTCTCTGAATCTCTCTGCACTCTTTCCCATACAGATGGAAATAGCATTAGGCAGGAAAGTGAGGAGCAATATACTGTGTATATAGGAAATGTTATGTGGAGGTAAACATTGTGTAGTTCAAGCCAGTAGTAATGGCCATGCAGCCCATCACACCTCTATGGAATAGTCACACGACTAAGGGCCTGATAGAGAGGTGGACGCATATAACACAGTCTTTGTACGCAAGGGCTGTGCTATAATATGCTAATGTTACAGGAGGCGTCTTGCATCAGCTCAAACTGCATGGACATCGGTCATCTGAGTAACAGGATGGCTGGGAAATTCACGCTACTGATGCCAGTGGAGCTGTGTCCAAGTTCATGCTGCCTGACGCTGCCCCCAAATGCCAGCAGTATGTCAATCATGCTGGGGTGTTTGGGGCACTGCGCGCGACATCGCATCTCCGCATCTGCACATGCGTAGATCTAAATACATCGGAGATGTACATAAACCATCGGGTTTGCGAATTATGCCCTAAATTCATTCATTGCCTGTCTATACAATGGGGGAGATTTATCAACATTTCTAAAGCGGACAAGTGGAGCTGTTGCCCTTAGCATCCAATCAGATCGCAACTATAATTTTATAGACTGTACTAGATAAATGATAGCTAGAATCTAACTGGTTGCTATGGGAAACACCTCCACCATATATGAGGGCAATAAATGCATTTTAATTTGTGTCAACAGTTGTACTTTCAAAGGGTGATAAAATGTAATAACATATCTATTTTTATATCCCTACTTTTCTAAATAAACATTTCTTTCTGACATTCGCAAATAGCTTCTTCAATTGGGGTATAATAGCCATATTATCTCTATAGTGCGGATTCCTGCCGAAATTTACTCCAAATGAAGTGTAATCTGTGAGAGAGGCGCGTGTTGTGAGTTCTGTAATGTTTGTCTTTGCCATCCACAATCACAACACGCTTTGAAAACTGAAAAATAAGATTTTCGATTCCAGCGTATGGTTTGAGGTTTTATTTCAGGCGAATTGTTCTAAATAAAATGACAATGAAAAAAATTTAATATACAGTAAGCGATTAAAAAGGAAATTAGTTACATATTAACGTAACACACTAAAAAGTAAAACACATAAAATGAAAAGTAAACAAATGAACATTTGAGAATAAATATGAGCATCACTTCATCTGATATATATGACAAAACACTTCCTGCTATTTGCACAAGGCTCCTCCACTTTGGCTTCTGATAAGTTTGACAAGCAGCCTCCTCTAGCTGCTGTGCGGCTGTGCGGAAGGGGGAGCTCTGCTGCTGATACAGCTGATGTGTGACCTGCAGTAACTTGCAATCTGTGATATTTTTATTTTTAACATCGTGTGTTTTTAATATGCAGACACTGTGTTGGAAGCCTCCAGACAGATGGAAGGAAAAGGAGAAGATTTATTTCAAAATCTCTGTCTGACCTCCTGCAGCAGTGACTGCTCCTTTAAGTGCTGGGATCAGAGTAAACATTACTATTCTTTTCTTTAGCTGATGTTCTGCCAGTAACTGTGATGAGACACACAATTTATGGATAGTAAAATGGATTCTTACAGAATAATCTTACCACAAGCAAATAGACACAGCTCCTTGGCAATAACATTGCTATATATACTTACACATCATGGAGATGACACACATTAAACCGCAATATTTTCCTAAATAATGATAGAATATTTGTGTGTGTGTAGTGTGTGTGTCTCTCTCTCACTCTCTCTCTCTATATATATATATATATATACACACGTGAACAATTGAAGTTAAAGAGGAATTTTATACAAAATGGAATTAATCACCATGGACCCCTCTGCCCTGTCTAGTGTTGGTGCTATCATTAGGTTAACCTGGGTGTTTGCCTTGGGCATCAATGGATAATGGGCACCTAGAACACTGACTGTATGATACAATGCCACTCAAGTGTTTTGATGCCCAGTGGCACCTCCGCATGCATTGCCAGCCACTGACATGAAAGAGTAGCCGCTAGCAACTTCTTACATGTGGGACCCTGCTCCTCCATGTCAGTATCACACTAGGATGCACGGCTAAGATGTCACAAGTAAGCGCCATACTCCCGATGTGAGGAGCCAAGGGTACCGCCTTCCAATGTGCGCAGTGGGTGTGGAGGCGATGATTCTTTCTGGTGAGAAGGGTGGGTGCCACTTCTGGAAAGACTAGGGCACCCCAAGGTTAGTGCTAGCTCTGGCTATTGTATGCGGTCAGGTAGCCGGCGGTCGAAATGCTGACCGCCGGCTTCCCGACTGTGAAATCCCAGCATGGGACTAATAATAGGCGTTTTAATCCCGACACCTATCATTATCCACCCGCTGAAATCCTGACGACCGGCATACCAAATGAAGGTAAGCCAGGCGTCGGGAGTGGACAGCCGCGTTTAGGTTTGGGGGCTCCTGGGGGGCTTAGGGTTAGGCACTTCAACGGGAGGATTAGGCTAGGGTAAGGGGGGGGTTAGGCACCCCGGGGGGAGGTCAGGGTTAGACACCCCCCTGGGAGGGTTAGGTGTAGGGTGTGGGGATGGGGGGTTAGGGTTAGACACCCGTAAAGGAGGGTTGGGGGGGAGGGTTAGGGATAGTTAAAATACTTACCCTGTCGGGATCTTCAGTCTTCTGCCTTCCGGCGTCGGTATTATATCCGCCGGGCTTATGTCCGGTGGTATCTCATACAGATTCCCTGGCTATAACGCCCTGATCTGCATGGGTGCAGAGTCTGGGAAATACTCATCTCTCTTGGTGCCTGCACTGGATGTTTTCCAAGGTTGACAATCTAGAATATATATTTAGTGCAAACAGTGATTAAACTGCAAAGATGGTGATCTGTAGTTGCTGGTGGAGCTTGCAGAGGTTTTTTACATCACCACAGATATGGGAGCAATCCTGTATTATCCACAATAAAACGTTGATGCTCTATTGTTTTAATATAGAGTGGTGACAATGTGATTGTATGCAATAATATAAGGTGGTGTTTCCCCTTTTTGACTGATGTGCAGATGTACATATCACGCACAAGACAAAAAATGTTACACAAAGCCACTGCCCAAGTAGAGCATGAAAATACAAATCATAACACATGGAGTATTATTTCCAAAAATAACCATGACTGCTCTTGGCAATATCCTATATTCTGTAATAAACACCTTGGACTATATTTACGATTGTAAGCAACCGCTTCTCGGCGGTTTGGTGCTGAAAATTTAAACCGGCACTCTCTATTTATTATCATTATTTTTACTAAAATAAAGTGAAAAAGGGTGTTTTCACACCCTTTTCACTTTATTTTAGTATCACCTACAGTTACTAAAGGGCAATTGGAGTAGAATTCGTAAAATTCTACTCCAGCCCCTAAGTATCACTTATTTTTAGTAATCAGATCGCATTTCCCATAACTGTAATGGGAAATGTGATCTGCCTGGTAGTTACTAAAAATAAATAGTGAAAAAAATTCCGGTGGAGGCTCTGTGATAATAATGCCACCTGGAGGTGGCATTATCCAGGGTCTCCCACGGTTACCGGACTCCTGCTCTGCTGTAACGGGTAGAGCAGAGCCCAGAGCCGGTCCCAGTGATTAGCTGTGTGGTCTAAAGAGACCGCAAACTGATCGCTGCTAAAAAAATAAAAAAAAAAGATAAAAATTTTTTTTTTACTTACCTGAGTCCATGGACCGGTGGTCGGCGCTCCGGTGATGTTCTCCCTCCGGTCAGCTGGTCTCCCATGTTGCACTGCGGCTCAGTCATCAGGTGACCGTGTCCCAGTGCAGTATGGGATGTCAGCTGACCGGAGGCATGGAAGACATCACCGGAGCACCTATGGCTTGGGGGTAAGTGTTATTAAGGGAAGGGAGGTTGCGGGGGGGTCCGCGATCGCGGGGGCGGGGCTTAGCGCCGGGGGGTAGCAGCGGCTGCCGGTCGGCGCATGCGCTGGGCCCTTGCCATGGTATTTTTCGCAAAAATACCGTGATAAGACTGCGGAGGGGATTCGCAGGGACAGAGCTTTATCGCAAGCTCTGTTCCTGCAAGGGATTTGTAGTAAATCCCTGTGATATTGCCTGAATTCGCAATGCGAATTCAGTCGGTAATATCACACTACAATCTGCATTACTAATGTGGATTGTAGTAAACAGAGCCCTAAGGGAATTCAGGCAATATCACAGGGATTTACTACAAATCCCTTGCAGGGACAAAGCTTGCAATAAAGCTCTGTCCCTGCGAATCCCCTCCGCACACTAGTCATGGTATTTTCACAAAAATTACAGTGACAAAGTTCCCGCGCACGCACCAACCGACCGCCGCTGCTACCCCCACGGCGCTAAGCCCTGTCCCCATCAGTAAGCCCCGACCCCCACGATCGCGGACCCCCCCCGACCCCCCCTCCCCCTCACTCTCCCTTAATTACACTTACCTGCATGATCCGGGCTCCGGTGATGTCTTCCATGTCCTCCAGTCAGGTGATATCCCATACTGCACTGGGACCCGATCACCTGATGACCAGGCCGCAGTGCAGCATGGGAGACCAGCTGACTGGAGGGCATAGTTGCCAAGTCCGCTTATAACAAGCGGAATTGTGCTTGTTTTTTTTCCAGTTGCTTATTTTTTTTGCAAGTTGCTTGTTTTTGGTCTTGTTTTTTTGTGTGCATTGCCGAGGCATCCCTAGAGGTAAGTAAATGTGTGTGTGTGTGTGTTTTGCACTGGTAGTGACTGAGGGAGGGGGGAAGGTTGTGTCTGGGGAATAGAGGGCAGTAGCCAGTAGACAGGGTGAAGTTGGAGGGGGCAGACAAGAAGGAGAGGTAAACTAGATGATAGAAATGAGGCAGGTACATGGGGAGTTAAAATTACTGAGGCTGTTAAAAAGAGGGGATAATGGAATTAGACAGGTGACAGGAATGAAGGAGGTAAAGAAGAGGGGTGAGAGAAATGCGGGGAAGAAGAGTCAGGTAAAGGAAAGGTGGGTACACACTAGATGATAGGTCGCCTGATCCTGACGATTGGGCCGACATATCGTCCACATTGGCCAGTGTGTACCCACTATGTGTGACCCTGCGCACTGTCGCGGGTCGTTCATTGGGGTCGTTCCGTCGGCCTGCATGTAGGGCCAATTTAACGACCCAGATGCCGATGCCGGAATAGTGGATGGAGCCGTGCCCAACATATTGGACGTTTGGTCACCGCATTGTGCAGCATTTATCGACCACCCGATATATATTGCTTGGTCAGGTATCGCAACGCTGGATACACACATCGACAAGTGTGTACCCAGCTGAAGACTGGCAAGGGAATGAGGTATGAAAAGAGGGAGAAGGTAAAAACATGGAGGCTGATGTAGAGATAGAAAAGCAATATAGGCAGATAAGGCTGTGCATACACTAAAATATTTAGGTTAGAGAAGAGGGGGAATAAAGGAAGTTAGGCAGGTAGAGTGTGAGTGCAAAGAGACACGCCCATAAATTGGGCTTTTTAAGATTGGTTTGGGCTTGTTTTTTACTTATAGGTTGCTTGTTTTCCATTTCAGAGTTGGCAATACTGCCGGAGGGGAGTCATCACCGGAGCCTTGACCACCGGTCCATGGAGTCTGGTAAGTCAATTTTTTTTATTTACTATTTTTTTTTTCTTTTGCAGTGATCAGCTTGCGGTCTGTTTAGACCACACAGCTGATCACTGGGGCCGGCTCCCGGCTCTGCTCTGCCTTTTAGAGCAGGGCAGGAGTCCGGTAACCAGGGGAGACCCTGGATAACGCCACCTCCAGGTGGCGTTATTATCACAGGGCTTTCCCCGGTATTTTTTTACAATTTACTTTTAGTAACTTTGGTCGGATCACATTTCCCATTACAATTATGGGAAATGCGATCTGCTTACTAAAAATAAGTGATACTTAGGGGTTGGAGTAGAATTTTACAAATTCTACTCCAATTGCCCTGTAATAACTATGGGCTCTATTTATTAACATTATTTTTACTAAAATAAAGTGAAAAAGGGTGTTTTCACACCCTTTTCACATTATTTTAGTATCTCCTATAGTTATTACAGGGCAATTGGAGTAGAATTCATAAAATTCTACTCCAACCCCTAAGTAACACTGATACACTGGGAAAAAAAAAAAAAATAGTCAAAAAAAAAAATTCACTTACCTGACTCCAGGGACCGGTGGTCGGGGCTCCGGTGATGACTCCCCTCCAGTCAGCTGGTGTCCCATGCTGCACTGCGGCCCTGTCATCAGGTGGTTCTCGGGGGGTTCCGAGATTGTGGGGGGTGGGGGCTTAATGTCGGGGCTTAGCAGTGATGGCCAGTCGGCGCATGCGCGGGGCACTAGTCACTGCATTTTTTTGCAAAAATATCGTGACTAGAGTGCGGAGGAGATTCGCAGGGACAGAGCTTTATCGCAAGCTCCGTCTCTGCAAGAGATTTGTAGTAAATCCCTGTGATATTGCCTGAATTCGCAATGCAAATTCAGTCGATAATATCACACTACAATCTGCATTACAAATGCGGATTGTAGTAAATAGAGCCCTTAGTGTGTAAAGCCCGGTGTGCTTTACACTGAATGTTAGTATTGCTTTCAATTTTCAACTTCAACCCGCGCCGCTTTGTTAATATATAGCCCCTTGATCCTTTCCGACCTTCCACCACCCTGATATTTGCAAAGACCCCTGTGTATCTCCTACCTCTATCCTTTCTGCCTTTGTTTGGGCACTATCGCAGACTGCAGCAAGTGGCGAGTAATAGTAATAATGTCTCAGTGTGATAGAAATAACTAACGGTGCACAGTGACTGCCAGCAATGCTCCCCAGTTTCCTGTCATCTTATTATTACCAATTTTACAGGGTCCCCCTGAATTGTCCAAAATCTGATTCATCTCTAAACTTGAGTTTTACTCACTATTTTATTTACTTGATTAACAGCCCAGTTTATGGTTGAAATTAAGGTGATTCTATCAGGTATGAACATTTTTGGGTTTGTGGCTGAGACAGTGAATGCTATGTACATCTGTATGGCTACCTACAACTGAGACCTCCTTTACATAAGCAATTGCAGGCAGGGGCGGATTTACCGCTAGGCAACCTAAGCGGCCGCCTAGGGCCCGGCGGGTCCCGCAGCCAGGCCCCCCTGAAATCCGGCCCTGGAGAGAGCAACAGCCGGGGAGAGAAGGAGCGGAAGCAGTATGGTACAGTAGCAGCAGCACGAGGGAGGGGGCGGAGTTGCAAGCCTGGGCTGGCCCAACTCTTTCATTAGCAGGATGTGTTAAGGCAGCGCCGGTGAGTCACTCACTTGGCCCCCAGCCCCACCCCTCTCCCTGCGCTTTTAGGAGGCTTGGCCCTCACGCCGCTGAGTTGCGGCGTGAGGTCCAGGGCCGTATTAAGGAGGCTCATACTTTCGGGCCCCCCTCTCTCAGTGGGCCCCCCGACTGGAGCTGCTGCTGTCTGAGAATGATTTTGCTCATCCCCAGCCTCCGCTGCCCGCGCTGCTGCCGGTGGTGGAGGCTGGAGACTAGCAGAATCATTCCCTGTCTGGCCAGTGCGATGTCTCTAGCACCTGACCTGTCAGTATTTTGTTGCTTAAGTTCCTCCTCCGGCGGTGACGAATCTGCGCCGTGCCTGCACTACTGACAGTAGTGACACTTTGCGATGAGACGTCTTATGCCCCAAGAAGAGGACTGGAGCAGGACACTGAAAACTCTGGTGCAGCCAGACAGCTAGGAGCCTGGGACTCTGGGAGGATTTAGGTAAGTGACAAAAACTGGTAGGATATGAGATTGAGGAACCATTACATGTATAATGGCTGGGGGTGAGGGGGTTCATTAAATATATAATGGCTGGGGGTGAGGGGGGTTCATTAAATATATAATGGCTGGGGGTGAGGGGGGTTCATTAAATATATAATGGCTGGGGGTGAGGGGGGTTCATTAAATATATAATGGCTGGGGGTGAGGGGGGTTCATTAAATATATAATGGCTGGGGGTGAGGGGGGTTCATTAAATATATAATGGCTGGGGGTAAGGGGGGTTCATTAAATATATAATGGCTGGGGGTAAGGGGGGTTCATTAAATATATAATGGCTGGGGGTAAGGGGGGTTCATTAAATATATAATGGCTGAGGGGGGGTTCTTTAAATATATAATGGCTGAGGGGGGTTCATTCAATATATAATGGCTGAGGGGGGTTCATTCAATATATAATGGCTGAGGGGGGGTTCTTTAAATATATAATGGCTGAGGGGGGTTCATTCAATATATAATGGCTGAGGGTGAGGGGGTGGTCATTAAATATATAATGGGTGAGGGGGGTTCATTCAATATATAATGGCTGGGGGTGAGGGGGTTCATTAAATATATAATGGCTGGGAGTGAGGGGGGTTCATTAAATATATAATGGCTGGGGGTGAAGGGGGTGGGTCATTAAATATAAAAGGGGTGGTTTATTAAATATATAAAAGGTAAGGGGGGAAATCCTTAAATATATATATAATCGTACTATATAATTTATATATATATATATATATATATATATAACGTGCGTGTGTTATGTTATGTGCCCCCACTACAGCAGTGCTGGTAGGACCTGTGTTGCTGCCTCGTGGAGGTGTGTGGGGAGTAGGATGACACACAGCTGGGACAGCCAGGGGAAGTGGTGCTGACAAGATGGAGAGGGTCCCCCAGTCTTCCGGGCCCCCAGAAGGCTAATCCGGCCCTGGTGACATCATTATGTCACTTCACAATTACACTTACTGACTGGGAGGCAGAGGATGAGCCACTTGAGCCATGCAGGTCCTCGGCAAAAATACAAACGGTCCCGCAGGTAATTTTGAAGTGGGGAAGGGAGAAATATGTTGTGAGGGTATAGGAGGGAGGTTTGTGCTGTGAGTGCAGAGGGTGGGGCGGTCTGTGCTATGAAGGCAGATGGTGGGTCTGTGCTATGAGGGCAGTGGGGGCTCTGTGCTGTGAGGGCAGAAGGGGTTCTGTGCTGTGAGGGCAGAGGGGGAATCTGTGCTTAAAGGACAGGGGGGGTCTGTGCTGAGAGGTCAGGGGGGGGATCTGTGCTAAAAGGGCAGGGGGGATCTGTGCTGAGAGGGCAGGGGGGGGTTTATGTTGAGGGGGCATGTGCTGATAGGGCAGGGGGAGTCTGTGCTGAGAGGGCAGATGGGGGAACTGTGCTGAGTGGGCAGAGGGGGGACTTGTGGTGAGGGGGTGGATCTGTGCTTCGAGGGGAGAGGGGCTCTGCTCTGAAGGATGAGGGTCTGTGCTGTGAGTAGAGGGGTGCTCAGAGAAGAAAGGGGTATGTGCTGTGAGGGGAGAGGGGTGCTGAGAGGGGTTCTGTGCTGTGAGACAGGCAGTGAAGGGGGAAGTATGTGGTTCTGTGAGGGGGCAGTATGTGGTGCTGTGAGACAGGCAGTACGTGGTGCTGTGAGACAGGCAGTAAAGGGGGCAGTATGTGGTTCTGTGAGACAGGCAGTACGTGGTGCTGTGAGGGGGCAGTACGTGGTGCTGTGAGGGGGCAGTACGTGGTGCTGTGAGGGGGCAGTAACTGGGTCAGTGTGTGTGCTGTGGGGGCTCGATGTGCTATAGGGGGGCAATAAGTGAGCTGGGATGGAGGTCAGTGTGCTGAGTAAGCGATTGCTGTGAGGGCAGTGAGTCAGTGTGATATGGAATGCACTGGCAGTGAGAGCTATAGAGTGGGCAATCAGTGGGGTCAAACTCAGAAAAGCTTAGCGAAAGTTAGTAAAAAACAAAGTGTGTTATACATAGCCGACTTTTCAAGGCTGCGGCTGACTTTTTCTTCAGGGTGCTGTACAGTGGCATGAATTAGGAATAAAGGTATAGTGCTATGAACTGTTTGAGGAGGTGGGGCCCAGAACCAGGATCTTGCCTAGGGCCCCATGAGGTCTAAATCCGGCTCTGATTGCAGGTGTAATGTCTGAGCAATCTGTACATGGCACCGTAGAGTGTCTTACAAATACAGTATATACCCTTTACACTTCAGCTAGAAAGGCGTTTGAGATCGTCATCCAATACCACATTAGAAGCAATAAAGAGAGCCTGCCTTGGGGCTTTATGACTCTGGGGCCCCGGTTCAAATCCCAGTGCCTAGTCTGGTATCCCTAGCAACACTAAAACATACTTTAAGCTCTATTGGGCAGGGGACTTTTCATTACATATCATACCATCAGCTTTACTTAAGCATTGACTAACAAAGAATATAATTAATGTTTCTCAGTTAATGTAGGAATGCAATACATTGCAGAAATAAACCTTAAAGTGATTGCAAAATATCTGTAAATGGTTTTGTGCAGAAATATTGTGACTGCTTTATTTTAATGTCTCTACTTAAAATACTGCGCTGCAGAAATAAAGTATTATTCGTACTTACATTATTAACACGATAGTTAGCTGAACCTATTAGTTCACCTGCTTGTAAATCACATGCAGGCAAGTGAAGCTTTTGGCTATAACAGAGTGAGTAAGGGGCTACAGTGCAGTCAGTAAGTAGTTACCTCAATATTCCCACCCCAGACATATCTGTCAAGCATGTTTCAGATTTTGATGATCAATAGAGTCTGGTAATCAGAACGTGTGGTGTTCCTGCTTAAATGTAATTATGTTATCATATTATTTGCATATTTATTATTGCTTATTAATTGCATGCTGAGAATGCTGGCGCCAGCATCCCGACACAGTAGTAATGCTACTTAAAGAATTTAACTGTTCGGGCATTATAACTAAACATGGTGGTAAAGCGGAATGTTTAAAGTTGTAATGCCCGCATGGTTAAAGTGCTTTAAGTACATTAGAAATGTATCAGGATACTCATTTTAAGACCTATTTATTAAACAGTATCGATAATTATGATTCCACTTATTACAGAGACAGAAATTTTGTATTATCCACCATTCATCAATAAAATATCACAGAGGATGCTGAGCGATACTGAGCTCAGGGCCGGTTCCAGGTTTCCCGGCGCCCTAGGCAGAACTTCAGGGAATTGCTCTCCCCCCAATGTGTGTTGTGTCAGTAAGTGTAATGGTGCTGTAGACAGTATATTATATACTCCCAAGGTGGTTCCTCACTAGGGGCCCCTGACCAATGAAGATGGGAGCCAGGAGGCGAAGTCAGGGGCGGCTTCTGGCATTTTCCGTATGTGCAATGTCCCCGTCCTCCACCCTGGTGCGGCTCTGATAATATTATGGGGGAGGGCGCAGTGAGGGGAAGGGGCGGAGGCGGTGCACGGGACGGCGCTGGGTGCCGAGTCACCTAGTACCGGCCCTGACTCTACACCACGGGAGACTGCTGTGCTGCCAGGCCGACGAAGAGGACACTTACCGCATGGAAGTCCAGCCGCCGACACCAGTGAACTCCGCCCACCTCTATTTTCCTCGCCTTGAGCAGCCTGTCTGAACCCGGCAGACGCTGTGGCTGCAGGGGCCGGGGAGCGAGGAGACAGTGTGGAGCACTGTTGCTGCACACTGGCTCAGCCACTGACAGAGCGGTGACCGCGGCTAGCTTAACAAGCACAGCGGCCACCATGCAGACATTACACTGGGGCTATTATTAGTAAAATACCCGTCATTATGGGCGGGGAGCGGCACCTTCCAGTGGCCGGCGCCCCTAGGCAGCTGCCTAAAGTTGCCTAATGGTGGCACCGCCCCTGATTGAGCTGCATCGGCGATACAGCCTGGAAACGGAGAGACTTTACAACCTCAGGACCTATGTGCATATGTGGACCCAGCTAGCTTGATCTTTCATTTCCACTATTTAGAAATAAATGAATTAAACAAATTGTTAAAAAATAATTATAAAAAGTGGAACCTATTTCCCAATGACAAATTGCTTAATTCACAAAATAAAGCTTTTTTTTTATCATTTTTTTTTTTTTTCTGTTATCTACATCCTCACATGGAGATAGCATAGGAAGGATTTAATACATGTATAGATGCAAACTTCGTAAAATTGATTTCCACATACTTTGCATTGAAAAGATATTGGTGGCGGAACCCAGCAGTTGTTGTTCTCTTACTGACAGCTGAAGGCGTATCCCATATCTTTAGGAAATATCTGAGATTTGAATGAGGAAAGAAAAAATAAAAAGTTAAAAAGCAAAGCAAAGCACGTCAGTTATGCTTACAATGACATCAATGGTCCGGCCCTGTGCATGTAAGCAGTGATTTGTATGCTGTACATAGATGATAGCCAATCACACACCTCTGTTTTTACACTTTTATAAGGTAGAAGTTTCAGTGGGTGTGGTATGGCCCCTGCTGCCCCGCCTATAATGAGGCCCTGGCTTTAACAAAGTTTTTCATAAGTCCAAGCTTGATGTGCAGAGGAGAAAGGTACATTTTATCAGGGTCACCAAGTGACCCATTCACAACATTTTCCTTTTGGTACAAGTGAGGTACGTTTTGTCCAATCATTCTGCTCTGCTTGTGCTTGTCCCTCCTGTCCCACTGACGTAACATACAACAGTGCTCGTGTAACCTAGCTGCAAGCCTAGCAAAAATGCAATGTCCCTTAGATCTCCACAGATATTTAACTTATATTTCTGAACCTTTCTTGTAGGTTGTTGTACCACTCTTTAATGTTTGCAGCATGTGCAATAGCTACAGAAGGACATTTATTTCCATGATTGAGAAAAACGGCTTATATGCTGACCGTTGAGAAGCTGATGGACAAGAGTCCCCATGACTGCACTAACATCTTATTCTGCAAATTCTGCTTAACATTAAAAAAATGTATAATTAATAATATATGAAAAATTTTTTATCCCGTGATTATTCTGAATGAGGAAAATAAACGTGGCACCACAAGAAAATTAAGGGCCATATTCAATTTGAGGCGAAAACCATTTAAATTATCCTCAGATTCAATTTCAAAGGCTTTTTGCTGGTGCGGTAAGTCTTTGTAAAAAAACGGGGATAACTTTTCTCCAGTGTTTTGCTGGCAAAAAAAAGTGCAGAATTTTGAGGTTTAGGGGTGCAGGCTTAAAAAAATAAAAAAATAGACACAGTAACAAGAAAAATTGGAATTCTTATACAGCGCTACACCTGAAAGTGAGCAGCTAACAGTCAGATCTCAGTCCCCCCAAGGACTAATAAACTTTGAACTAAAAAATTGAAAAACTGACACAAGCGCTACCTCTTTAACCAAAAAAGTTGATAGATGATAAAGATGGTAGAATTAGAATTACCACGCGTTGGCAGGAGGGAGTTAGAACTACTGCAGCACCAGGATTGTGGAGAATCAATGGACCTGTGGATTTGAGGGACCCGGACTACCTCTCCGCAATTTTTTACACCTATGCCCATGACCTGCATAATTCTGGTAAAGCAGCCACCTTATATTATAAACACCGGGATTGGACTTATATGTATTATATATGTCATGCATCTGTGATTTCTTGGTGACATAGTTATTTACATCAGAGTTACCAAGCTGAAGTTTTTATGTGTCATATGTATTGTGTTTTATACTTATATGTTCCATGTCAATAAATAGTGTACACCCTATGATTGTTTTCAATGTACCAGACATAGTTACATAAGTAATTCTACCATCTTTATCATCATCTATCATGAACTTTTTTGGTTAAAGAGGTAGCGCTTGTCAGTTTTTCAATTTTTTAGTAAAAAAAAAAAAAATAGCCTGCTCCCCTGAGAATGTCCCCTAAAATTGTTTGTCAAAAAAAGTAAAAACAAAAAATTGGGACACCCCAAAAAAATTACTTGAATTTTGGGGTTAAAAAAAAATGGGGGACAAATTCCTAAAGTAGCGAAATAGATTCCAGAGGGGTTCCAAAATATGCGGCAGGTGTTTTCTTCATTGCGGGTAGTAGCGGCAGGTGCATTTTTGAAGAATTTTTAAAAATATGCTTGCACCCTTTCTCATATACCCCAACTTTGATGGGCACAGTTATTTTTCTCCCCCAAAAATCCTAAATGCTATTCTTCATCACAGGCGCATTTATGCACCTGCCACGGCTATTTAAAAACCCGTCTTCCTTTCAGCAGGCAAAAACGGGGGGTACCCATAGTGATCCCTCATGTCTGGACATCTTTAGAGGGGCAAAGGATGATTTCCCGAAAATTGACAGATTTTTTCGCCACTTCCAGTTTCGCCGGATCCCATTTTTACGTATATAGAAGTTGAATACTGAGATAATTGGGCATGCGCGCAATATTTTTCCGCTTGGAAAACAGGCAAAGGAGGCGAAAAGTCCAGCAGCCGAAAAGTCTGGACTTTTCGCCTCAAATTAGACACGGCCTAGGCCTGATAGGGAAAATCTAGTTGCCTATTTGGATTTAGCATAGTAATAAAGTATTCTTAGAAGACCATCAAAACCTCTGGGACAAAGTTGTTGTTGACCCATGTATTGTACAATGTTGTGTAAGATATTGTTGCTTAAAAAAAAGAAATATACACACACACACACGTATGTGACAAGAATCACAACATAGACCA
Source organism: Taudactylus pleione (assembly GCA_031769625.1). Taxonomy (NCBI): domain Eukaryota; kingdom Metazoa; phylum Chordata; class Amphibia; order Anura; family Myobatrachidae; genus Taudactylus; species Taudactylus pleione. Next base: position 11,101,031 of record JAUIMM010000706.1, read on the forward strand.
GGTAAAATCCATCAGTAGCTTTTATTGCTCACCACAGGTAGGTACACAGGATATAGCAGTTTCACAGGCAAGATGTCATACAAAGTCTTCCAATGCAGCAACAAATAATATTTTAATGAGTCTACTGCCCACTTGATTGCCAAGCAGTCTTGCTCCACAGTGGAGTACTTGCGCTCCCTGGGTAGCAATTTCCGGCTGAGGTAGAGGATGGATTTCTCTTCCCCCTTCTACCACTTGGGAAAGGACTGCTCCCAATCCTGTACCTGAGGCATCTGTCTCCAGTATAAACTGCTTTTTATAGTTAGGAGCCTGTAAAACAGGTTCTGCACACCAGGCGCGCCTTAAATCCTGCCATGCAGCTTCTGCTGCTCTAGACTACAGTATCTTATCTGGGGACTGATTTTTAAGACACTCAGTTAATGGTGCTGCCCTAGTGGCGAAATCACAAATGAATCTCCGGTAGTAACCCACTAGGCCAAGGGATGTTCTGAGTTGGGATTTACATTTGGGTTTAGGCCATGTGAGGACCGCCTCCACCTTACTGGGCTGAGGTTTTACCTGCCCTCTGCCTACAATAGATCCCAAATATTTTGCCTCCGCCATTCTATTGGCACACTTCTCAGGATTAGCAGTAAACCCATGTGCCCGTAAAGATTGCAACACTGCTTCTACTCTTGGTAGGTGTGACTCCCAGTCGGGGCTAAAGATGACTATGTCATCTAGATATGCAGCTGCATATTCCTTGTGAGTTCGCAGCAACCTTGGTCATAGCCCTCTGGAAGGTTGCCGAAGCCTCATACAAACTAAACGGCAGCATTTTATATTGAAACAAACCTTCTGGGGTAGAGAAGGCTGTTTTTGCCTTAGCAGCCTCAGTTAAAGGAATCTGCCAATACCCTTTTGTCAAATCTAGGGTGGTGAGATACTGGCTGTTTGCTAAATTCTACACCAGCTCGTCCACCTGGGGCATCGGATAGGAATCAATCTATAACACTTTATTTAATTTGCAAAAATCATTGCAGAATCTTAAAGCACCTGTAGGTTTAGGCACTAAAACTATGAGATTATTCCACTCGCTATTTAATTCCTCCATGACCCCTGGGCGCAGCATTTCCTCTACTTCTTGTTTAACCGCTGCCCACTTTACCTCAGGTATACAGTATGTTTTATTACCACCCCGGGAGGAGTAACTATATCATGCTGGATAATTTGAGTTTTTCCCGGAATGGCAGATAACACATCCTGGTGCTGTGCTACTAAATTCCCCGCATCCTGTTTCTGGCGGGGATTAAGGGAAACTTCAATGGGTTCCTGACATTCTGGGATTTTCTTGGCAACCAAAGAGGGCTGATCAGTGCTCTCTTTCCAGGGTTTTAACAGGTGTACATGGTAGATTTGCACCTCTGGCTTCTACCCTCCTGTCGAACCTTATAATTAACAGGTCCCACTGCCTCTATAACTTCATTAGGGCCTCTCCACTGGGCATACATATTGCTTTCAGTGGTGGGTACCAGAACTAGTGTGGTACCCCAAATCCTGGAAGTACCACTTCTGAATACCCTGTAGGCTAAGATGCCTTGTTTAATCAGTAGGTGCTGAATGTCATTATAAAGTATGTATATGTTTAATGTATATATGACGATGGTATCATAAGGCTGTACCATATATTGTATTTATGCCCAGGACTGGTAGTGACCTGCCCTACTTTGTGGCAGAGACTGTAACCTGTTTCCCCCCTCCCGGAATGTGGCCTTTCCCACCTGACCTAAAACTGTTAATGGTGGGCAAGCAGCAGGGACTCCACCGGCTCTTGAGGGGGACCCTGCAAGTTACTGGTCAAATGGCCAACTGCCGTTTTTAAACAGTGGCTACTGCACGCGACCCCGGCGGGAGAGAAGCCGGCGCGTGCAAGGGGACCCGGACGGAGTTAATAAGAGGGACTGCCTGAGAGACGGTTGTTTTTTTTTTCCTGAGGCGCTGTGGCGGAGAAGGGAGCGGTGACGGAGCGCTTACCTGTGGAGATTGCGGAGAGCCAGCCAGAGGACCTGGCAGCTTGACTGACGGCAACTGCTGTAGGCGGAGCCGGGGGCGGCCCCGAGGAGAGCCGAGCCAGCCCTTCATTGTCCAGGGGCAGCTGCCAAGTCGGAGAGGCAGCCTGGGGAAGGACGGAGCTGGCTGAAGGAGGCAAGTCAGGGGCGGCGGCCAAGTAAGGAGGCTGGGACCTGAACGGAGGAGCTGACTGAAGGGGCTGTGATTGTCTGGAGAAGCAACTCCCATTTCCATATGATCTGCTTCAGGAGAGGTCTGTAAGCGCACCCAGCACAGCCTTTGGGTATCACATCTTTATCCAGCCGGCCAACAAATAGTTACTGCCTTATTACCTACGGTAGTGAGCCTCCTCTCCACTACACTACTGCACTACATATAAGTGTAGTATAGTTACAGCTCCCACCCTGAAGTTGAAGTATAAGCCTCATCAGCTATTCTATAATAAGAGATTGACTGTAGTTGTTCTCAGTTAGCAGCCTGTGTGCTATTCTAATAACTAACAACTGATCAAGGCGCTGTCTGATGCACCTAGTAAAGTGAAGGGTTCAACACTCTGACTTATCGATTCTACATTCACTGCATCTGTACAGCCCTATAGCGCGCAGCCTAGTAGAAATATCCAGAATCAGTGACTTCATTGCTATTACTAGAACAACCCTATGCCATTTCAATCAATTTGGAAAACGTTATTTTTAACTTAACAGTTCAGGGAGAAAAGAAAGTAAAGTGTGCATAATCAGCAGTGTAGCCTGGAAAAAGGAAATAACGCACATTAACAGAGCTCAGGATTACAAAAGTTACAGTTGTGCACCACCGTTAAAGAAATATCGGGCCTACAACTGTTATATTGTAATGACTTAAATAGTTAAAGTTAGCCATTTAGGATTGTAGAACATATATATCGTGCAAAGGTCATAAAGTTTGTACCATATACTGTTTTCTTGCTGTGTGTTTTAAACTCATTCAATTTCACAGGCATACAGACAGGAAGAGAAGAAGGTTCCCATATAATAAAACTTAATCGGGTCACGTGTGTTTTCTATGTGAACTCTGAAATTATAATGTACCCTTTAATGTATCTGTATCAAACAAAGTGTTAATTCAACTGTTTGCTCTATCTTGTATGTTTGCTGTTATTGCCAATAAAATATGGCATTGAGTACCAATTGGTCTGATATTGCCAGAATCATGGGATAAATTACCTATCCCCAGGGCCGGATTAAGGCTTGTGGGGGCCCCGTGGCAACTAAGTTGTGGGGGCCCCATCGATAAAATTGCTACGGCCCCACACCACGACTACTATACCCCTTGTCTCCGGACTCTCCACTGACCGGCAAAGATCGCAGTATACTACTTCATGTCCACAACACTGCTGGGAACCAACTCCCAGCAGCATTACGTACATGATCTAGTACACTGAGCAAATGTAGGATTTTGAGTGGGGGGCTTAGAGAGAGGGAGGAAGGCAGGCAGAGGGAGGGGAGTGAGATATAGGTATACTAAGCTGTCTTCGGGTACATACCGCAGTTGATTACCGCGATATGTACCTAGAATATTGCAAATGACAGTTCTTCCGATAAGAGCTGTCTTTTTGCGATGGCTCCAGACAGAGAAACTTCTGGGTTTAACACCCAGAAGTCCTTCCGGCATCCTTCTGCGCATGCGCAGAAGGCTGCAGGGAGTGATGGAAGGGATCCTATCGGATTCCTCCCAAGGGGGAGCGTCCTGAGAAGAAGCCCATAAGCTTCTATGGGGTAACGCCACCTGAATATGCGTTACCCATTATGACGAAGCATTCCAGTGAGATAGATATGAGATAGATAGATAGATAGATATAGATATGAGAGATATGAGATATATAGATATGAGAGATATGAGATAGATAGATAGATAGATAGATAGATAGATAGATAGGACAGATGAGATTGATAGACAGACAGACCAGACAGATATGAGATAGTGAAATACATGAGATAAATATGAGATAGATGGATCGTTAGATAGATAGATCGATAGATAGGGAGGAAGCTAGAGAGAAGTCATGAGCAAGTTAGAGGGAGAGGGGGAGGGAGGGAGGAATGGACAGTCAAGCACATACTGTACATATTTTCCTACCTCCTCTATTTACAGCAACAAGCAGCAGGTAGGCTTCTAATGGGGGCAGACACACTTCATGGCAATAGGCCCCACCCCCTTTCAATACACCCGCGAATCGCGGCACTCTGACGGTGAGGGGGCGGGGCTTCCATCCTCTGCTGCTGTCACTCAGTGCAGTGCAGTGCTTTATGCTGCTGGGCCTGCCGGCTGTGATCGGGAGTCGGCCACGGAGAATGTTTGTGGCAGTGTGGGGGCCCCCAATGTGTGGGGGCCCCTGGACGACCGCCCCATCCGCCCCACCTATAATCCGGCCCTGCCTATCCCAGTCTCGGGTAACTTTCCAAAGAACTTCCTCAAGGAGAATACTTTAGTAGGGTGTTACACTAGTACCTTATCTCCCAGTTTAAAAGACCAATTAACCGCGGTCACGTCATATCGACGTTTTTGCCGCTGTTGTGCCCTATCCATGTGATCATACACGAGTGGCACAATTTGCCTTAAACGGCCATACAATTGGGTCACAAAGTGAACGATGTTAGGCTCTTGGCATGACTGTTGTTCCCACCCTTCTTTCAACAGATCTAAAATCAATCTAGGTTGCCTCCCATAGAGGAGTTCAAAGGGACTAAGGGCCTGATTCAGCTTTGGGAATAGAGAGAGAATTAGCACTTAACTGTGTACCTGGACAAACCATGTTGCAAGGCAAGGGGTGTAAATACATACATTTTTTTGGATTTAGTGTAAATACTGGCTGCTTTTGTATGTAGCCCACAAATACTACACAGCTTTATTATTACACTATACTTTAGATGTCAGTTTGGACACCTCCCTCCCAAATCTAAAACTCTCTGCAAATTTCAAATCTGCCCCACCTGCAGTGCAAAATGGTTTCACCAAGATGATTAGTTAAGTGCTAAATCTCACTCTATTTCCAAAGCTGAATCAGGCCCTAAATCCTGTAGAGGATTGGGGCACCTCTCGCATTGCAAACATGGTCAATGACGCTGCTGTATTAAGTCCCAATCGCTTTTCCTCAGACGCCGCCCTTTTAATAATTTGTTTAAGGGTCTAGTTAAAGCGTTCAACATGCCCATCTGTTTGCGGGTGGTGAACTGAGGTAGTAATCCTATCCACCTTTAACAGTCGTGCCGACTGTTAAAGGCGGATAGGATTACTACCTCAGTTCAACACCACCAATAGCTTTCATTAGTTTAGAGACAAAGGGGTACCTTGGTCCATTAAGACCTCCTTTGGTATTCCCAAGCGGGTATATAGCATCAACAATTCCCGGGCAATAGTGCTAGATTTCATGTTACGTAGCGGGATGGCCTCCGGGTACCCTGTGGCATAATCTACAACCACTAATATGTATTGATGCCCACGAGCAGATTTTTCCACCGGCCCTATCAGATCCATACCAATTCTCTCTAAAGGTACAGAAATGACAGGGAGGGGAACCAAGGGTGCAATAAACCCTGGCTGGGGTGCTGTCTTCTGACACACGGAACATTCCTGACAATACCTTTTAACTGCTGCATGAATGCTGGGCCAAAAGAATCTTAACTGAATACGCTGGAGAGTTTTCTCCCCCAAATGGCCACCCACAAATGTGTATGAGCCGCCCCTTAACACCAACTGCTTGTGTTTCCGGGGAACCAACAATTGGTCTACTTTCTTACCCTGCAAATAGGTTACAAAATATAACAAATCATTTTTCGATGCAAAGTATGGTACACCTTCTGCTGGTAAAGCCGTGATTACTTTCCCATTTATCTCTACAACATTTTCAAATGCATTTATCATCATTCTGTTGATCCTGGCCAAAGTCCTGCAAGGACACTTCCTTGCCAATGGGAACCCACTGTGTCTCAGTCTCACTCCCCTCCGATTGCTCACTGGGCAAGGAGGGCATTACAGCCACCAAACTTTGGGAAACAGCAGAGCTTGGCTCCTGGGACACCTCTGATGTGGACCTTCTGCTGTCATCATGCCATGTAACCACCTCTTGTAACAACGGAAAGTCCCGACCTAGGATCAATGTGTAGGGTGGCCTAGCGGCTACTGCGGCTATCACCTTCAGGCATCACCCCTTGATCACTATTGGGAAGTGCGCACGGGGGCATTTTTCTACATCTCCATGTACACATATAACCTTTACCGGGGGTAGCACCTGATCAGTCCCGGGTGGAACCAGGTTGGCAGAGATGATGGTTAATTCGCTGCTAGTATCCACTGAAGACCCAGACCTCCCGGCCTTCCACTCTCACCATCAAACAATTAACGTACAATTACCACCGCTAGCTCCTCAAACATTTGAGGATCAGCCTATAGAGCCCACTGTTGCACCACACGGTCTATACGCTGAGCAGAGTTCTTATCTGGCTGCATACACGCCTTACTCAGCCTGGCTAATTTGGCCAGCTGGGCCCTTGGAACTTCAGACGGGTTTAGCCGCCATTCCTGAACCTCCTGAGCTTTGCTAGGTCCAGTCACTCCAAGCTTAATATGGCCTTATTCAAGTACGGATAGGAGTTTGCCTCAGTGACATTTAAATCAACATATGCTGTCTGAGCAGTGGCGTATCTATAATGGGTGCAGTGTGTGCGGGGCACACGGGGCCCCGGGTCCAGGGGGGCCCCGCACTGCACACACTTTTTTTTTTTAAACTTACCTGTCTGAGGTCCCGCGTAGGGTGTCACTGCTGCACAGAACACCGGAAAAATGGCCCCCGCGGCCATTTACCGGTGTTCTGCGCATGTGCAGTAGACTCCGTGCACACTCTAGTGCCCGGAGTCTACTAATGCTCCGGTGGCTGGCCAGCCGCGTCAGTCGGCTGCCAGCCACCAGGGAGAGAGGAGGGGGCCCCGCACGAGGAGTGTACACAGGCCCCCTCCTCTCTTAAAATGCCCCTGTCTCTGAGGTTCCTCTGTGAGACAGGAAGCAAATCTGGCAGCCCACTCCTCCTCAGGTCATTTTAAACGTGCAGCAGTACGCTCAAAGGTGCACATAAGAGCAGATGGAGTAAGCTTTTGTAACACCTCTCGCTCATGCCCACCTTTCCTTATTTCAGTTAACTCTGCATGTAATAACTGAATTTGAGTTTGTTATCCTTGTATCTGTGCTTGATGCCCTGCTGCCAGAGCTTATTGCTCTTGCAACTGTGCTTGATGCCCTGCTGCCAGAGCTTGCTGTCCTGCAGCTATTTCAGCAAAACTTTTCAAAAGCTCCTCCATATTACATTGCTTTATCCCTTTATGGACAAACTAAAGAGGCTTTATAAATTCTCTTTTGGAAGCCAGATTCCCAGCAAACTATGAGCCTGATTCAGAGCCGGACGCTATTTGCGCTCGCTCGTTCAGGAAAAAGGGGTGGCTATTCAAATGAACCGTTCGCTCTTTGCGGTCTGTTCACGCTTCTAGGTCTGAACGAGCTAACAAAACATGCGGTCGTTTTTTTGAAAACTACGCCCCCTGGCCGCTCGCATTCTACGTCATGTCCGCTATTTATTAGATTAATCAAGTACATCGACCAGCGTATGAACTGCTCGCTATTCTTGTGGTTGGTTTTTCCTACCGCAATCTTGCGAGCAGTTCTGACTATAAAATAACCCAGTGACGTGGTCAATGACGCTGCTGTATTAATTATGCACACCCTTAAAACGCCCATTTTGACCTTTAAGCACGCCTGCGGTCGGATCTCCACTCCCCGTTTTCAAGCACGTTACCACCCACATACGCCTCCTCCTGTCACTCAAAATAGCAGGCATTCGCTATTTAGCGAACAAACGATTTTCGGCCGCACTGACTGGTTCGCGCATTCGTATTACGATCTGTATGCATGCGCAGTTGGGCAAACATCGCTCGGAACGAACGAGCGGCTCTGAATCAGCTGCCTTTTCTTAAAACGGCACCACATTCCCTGGCCATTCACCCATACACAGGAATTAAGCAGTTTTTATATTGGGCACAATTTGCATATACACAGACATATTATCACTGTGAACAACTGCCGTTTTATGGCTGGCCTGCCACACTCACCCACCCCGCTGCTAGTAAAGCGACTTACTCACCAAGCGTCCTGCAAAGCGTCTCACTGCCGCTGTGGGTGGATCCGGTCACTGTATCTGGGCTCTTGCTGCGTAGCAGTATCCAGCAAAAGTCCCTGTTCGGGCACCAAATGTGGCAAGAATCACATAGATCGGGTAAAATCTGTAGCTTTTATTGCTCACCACAGGCAGGTACACAGGATGTGGCAGTTTCACAGGCAAGATGTCATACAAAGTCTTCCAATACAGCAATATTTCTTCAGTGGACTCATAGGTCCAGGAACCCTAACACTAGTCACCCCCAGGCCTATAAGCTGGATGACTATTTCACCATCAGGCTCAGTTTCCCCTGTCTCTCTGCAGTTCTTAAACCTGCTTCTCACAGGTGTCTGTAATCAATTGCCTTTCCAGGCACTGATTGAGGCAACACCTGAACTGGACATTTACACAATCCTAATGACTTTGCTCTGCCAAACCTGGGAGATCTGGATATTCAACATTTCATTCATGTGGAATTATGCTGACCCTGTCACAATACACTGTGTGTGTGTATGTGTATATATATATATATATATATATATACATACATATATATATATTGTGACACAGTCAGGTTAGGGGGTCCCTCTCCTGGGTAGAGGACTCCTTCCTTTCACACACAGCAGCTGGGAAACAGTACGCCAGACTGGATTCCAGTACAAGCTGGTCGGCGCCAGTCTTTATTGTACAATGTCAGAAATAATATAAAGAAAACATAAACATAAATCCTAGCCCTGTCGGGGCACTAACTTCACAGGTGGTTCCCTCACTACCAGAACCTGGCAGGGCCTAATGCCCTCACCAGCAACAAAAGCACAGCACAACACTCACGGATAGGTTTTCAAGTGTCTCTGAGCAAACTCCCTGTCTGCTCTCCCAGGTGAGACAATCAGCCCTCAACACACTAGGCTTATATTGGCCACTCTCAGGTGGAAACCCTAACAAGCCTGTTACCAGGCTGCGAGAACCAAAACCTGGAGTGGCCGTGGGTGGAGCCCTCCCTCTCCTCTCACCCACAACCCCCAGGTCCCAAACCGGCTTTTCAAAAAGCCGAAACTCAAGCCTGCTACACTGCAGACTTTCTCCTGGGGGGTTAAAACACATAAGACAGGAATCTGGGACAAATGTACCTGCCACAGACCACTTTACCAATGATCCTATCACATATCCCCCCCCTTTGTTTCGACCTGTGGGGCGGAACAACTGAAGCCCCCAAACAATGAACGCGTGACAATGCATCAGCATTGGCCAGCTGGCTTCCTGGCCTGTGTTCCACTGAAAATTTAAAAGTTTGTAACGCCAAGAACCATCTCGTAACTGTCCTTATTTACGGACATCCACTTCAAAGGGGCATGGTCAGTGATCAATTTGAACTTTTTTCCAACCAAGTAGTACCTGAGAGCCTCTAATGCCCACTTTATGGCCAACGCCTCCTTCTCCACTGTGGCATAGTTTCTCTCATGTACATTCAACTTTCTACTTAGATAGAAAATAGGGTGTTCCTCACCCTCCTTGTTCTGGGACAGGACCGCTCCTATACCTACTTCTGATGCATCGGTTTGTACTATGAATTTCCTTTCAAAATTAGGAGTCATCAGGACTGGTTGGGAATACAACGCTACTTTCAACTCCTGAAAAGCCTTCTCTGCCTCAGGACTCCATTCTACCATGACTTTTTGTTTGCCTTTGGTCAGGTCAGTCAGTGGGACTGCCATGGTGGCAAAGTTGGGTATAAACCTCCTGTAGTACCCCGTAATTCCCAAGAAGGCTCTCACCTGCTTCTTATTCAGAGGCCGTTGCCAGTTTTGTATTGCATCAACTTTATTGAGCTGAGGCTTTATCAGGCCTCTGCCAATGGTGTATCCCAGATATTTTACTTCCTCCATGCCTAGACAACACTTTTTTGGGTTGGCTGTCAAACCTGCCTTATAGATGGAGTCCAACACTGCTTGTACCCTGGGTAAGTGAGACTGCCAATCAGGACTATGAATGACCACGTCATCCAGATAAGCAGCCGCATACCGTCTATGGGGCCTTAGAATCCTGTCCATCATTCTTTGGAAGGTAGCAGGTGCCCCATGTAGCCCGAAGGGCAACATCTTGTACTGAAACAAGCCCTCTGGCGCTGAAAAAGCTGTCTTTTGTTTGGCGCTCTCGGTTAACGGTACTTGCCAATACCCTTTGGTTAGGTCAACAGTGGTTAAATACCTTGCCGTCCCTAGTCTCTCAATCAGTTCATCCACTCTTGGCATCGGGTAGGCATCGAATTTTGAAACACTGTTCAACTTTCGGAAGTCATTGCAGAAACGCACACTCCCGTCGGGCTTTGGAATCAACACAATGGGACTTGACCATTCACTATGTGATTCTTCAATAACCCCTAACTCTAGCATATTTTTAATTTCTTTCGACACCGATTCTCTTTGTGCTTCTGGTAACCTATAGGGCTTTAGATTAACTTTAACCCCTGGGTCAGTGATGATGTCATGTTTAATGACCGAGGTTTTCCCAGGTACATCAGAGAACAGCACCCTATTTCTGATCAGAAACTCCTTGACCTCTTGTTGTTGAATTGCCGACAGGGTTTTTGCCACTGTCACTTTGGGAACTAAGGGCCCTGGATTTACTGGAGGGGCTCGGACGGCCGACAGTACCGTTCTATCTTTCCAGGGCTTTAACAGATTTATATGGTATATCTGTTCCGGCTTTCTTTTCCCCGGCTGGTAAACTTTGTAATTGACCTGCCCCACTCTTTCTAAGATTTCAAAGGGCCCTTGCCATTTAGCCAAAAGTTTATTTTCCACAGTGGGAACCAACACTAACACTCTGTCCCCAGGAGCAAAGCTGCATAACCGAGCATTGCGGTTGTATACCCTCTGCTGTGCCTGTTGAGCCTGTTCCAGGTGCTCTCTCACTATCGGCACTACCGCAGCAATTCTCTCCTGCATTTGAGAAACATAATCAATCACCGTTTTGTAAGGACTAGACTGCCCCTCCCATGTCTCTGTGGCAATGTCTAGTAACCCCCTTGGGTGTCTCCCATACAACAAGTCGAAGGGTGAAAACCCGGTGGAGGACTGGGGAACCTCTCTTATGGCCAACAATAAATACGGCAATAAGTAATCCCAATCCCTACCATCCTTGTCGACCACTTTCCTAAGCATGTGTTTTAACGTCTTGTTAAACCTCTCGACCAGCCCATCGGTTTGGGGGTGATAAACCGAAGTTCTTAACTGTTCAATTTTGAACAGGCGGCATAACTCTTTCATGACTTTTGACATAAACGGTGTACCCTGGTCAGTTAGTATCTCCTTGGGTATACCCAGCCTGCTAAAGACATGAACTAGCTCTCTGGCAATGGTCTTGGTTGACGTATTGCGCAACGGGATCGCTTCCGGGTACCTGGTAGCGTAATCCATTATGACCAGAATATACTGGTGTCCCCTGGCAGACTTCATTAAGGGTCCAACCAAATCCATCGCTATTCTTTCAAACGGCACCTCTATAATAGGCAATGGAACTAGTGGACCCTTAAAATGTGGCCTGGGAGCATGATACTGACACTCAGGGCAGGATGCGCAAAAGTCAGACACCTCTTTATGAAGCCCGGGCCAAAAAAACCTCTGCATTATTCGCTCAGTGGTTTTCTCTACCCCTAGATGGCCTGCCGTTATATGACCATGGGCCAGATCCAACACTGTTCTTCTGTAGGCTTTGGGAACTATTAGTTGTTCCACAATATCTTCCCCCTTCTTAGTCACCTGATATAACAAATCCTGACACATTGCCATTTGGGGATAGGACAAAGGACTATCAGGGTCTACGGGTTTACCATCAACTACTTTTACATTCTCCCTGGCTTTTACCAAAGTAGGGTCATTCAACTGCTCCACGGCAAAGACCTCTCTTCTGACCTCTAAATCAGGCAGACGATCACCTGGCCCAACAACACTTCCCACCTCAATGGGAGGCACATCAGTTGGTGGGCCACCGTCACGTTCCGCATTCCTAGTTCGCCAACCATAGTAGAAAAAGGGAATAACTCTGACTCAGAAGAAACTCCCTCCTCCACTACATCGACAACCTTCTCAAATGGATCGGGGTTGTTCACCTCTGGAACAGTCTTACCGGTGTCTGTGGGAGTTCGCCGGTGCGCCATCGGGGCTCGGTGGGGCATACTCATCAGCTCCTCAGCCGCCACGTACCTCTCCACCAGCTCGACCAACTGGTCCGCGGACTTAGGGTCTGCATGGCTCACCCACTTGCGCAGAGTCACAGGTAATGATCGCAGGTACCGGTCCATCACGACCCTTTCCACGATCTGTGGTCCCGTCAGCGTCTCGGGCTGTAGCCATTTTGAGGACAGATGGACAAGGTCATGCATCTGTGAACGTGGAGGCTTGTCCCTATGGAACTCCCAGCGGTGGACCCGTTGGGCACGAACAAAGGTGGTGACTCCCAAGCGAGTTAGGATCTCCTGTTTTAGTTTTTTATAGTCCTTGGCATCAGCCAGGCATAAGTCGAAATATGCTTTTTGTGGCTCCCCAGACAAAAATGGTGCCACCAGACTTGCCCACTGCTCCTTGGGCCAACTCTCCCTTTCGGCCGTTCTTTCAAATGCGGCGAGATAGGCCTCCACATCATCGCCCGAAGTCATCTTTTGGAGGAAGTGACTGGCTCGTACGGAGTGAGTGGTGGTGGGAGGACCAGTATTAACATCTCTGGGCCGGGCGACCAGGTGCTGTACCACCTCTCTTATGGCCTGGCTGTTTTCCGCTAAGGCCTGGCGGGTTTCCTCAATGGCGACCTGTTGAAGTCTGTTAGTCTCCTGCTGAGCTCTGGTAGATTCCTGCTGAGCTCTGGTAGATTCCTGCTGAGCTGCTGTAGCTTGGAGCAAGGCCTTAATAATTTCCTCCATTTTGTCCTGGGGTGTAGATTGGAAGCTGAACCTTGCCTCTCTGAGCATTGGCTGATGCCTCCTCTATGGGACTCCAAGGACACAGTGTTATTTCCACACTCACAAATTGGGTGTCTGTCCCTTTAATTTTTAAATGGAAAGTTTTCCTCTTGCTGCAACTTCAGTATGTGTGGTTCCCCACATTCTCCACCATATTGTGACACAGTCAGGTTAGGGGGTCCCTCTCCTGGGTAGAGGACTCCTTCCTTTCACACACAGCAGCTGGGGAACAGTACGCCAGACTGGATTCGAGTACAAGCTGGTCGGCGCCAGTCTTTATTGTACAATGTCAGAAATAATATAAAGAAACAACACTCACGGATAGGTTTTCAAGTGTCTCTGAGCAAACTCCCTGTCTGCTCTCCCAGGTGAGACAATCAGCCCTCAGCACACTAGGCTTATATTGGCCAATCTCAGGTGGAAACCCTAACAAGCCTGTTACCAGGCTGCGAGAACCAAAACCTGGAGTGGCCATGGGTGGAGCCCTCCCTCTCCTCTCACCCACAACCCCCAGGTCCCAAACTGGCTTTTCAAAAAGCCGAAACTCAAGCCTGCTACACTGCAGACTTTCTCCTGGGGGTTTAAAACACATAAGACAGGAATCTGGGACAAATGTACCTGCCACAGACCACTTTACCAATGATCCTATCACAATATATATATTTATATATATATATATATATATATATACATACATTTATATAGTATAGAAATTATAACAATAACTAACTTTACAATTGTTGGAACATTAGGCCTCAGACCATGCCACTGGTCATTCAAAACGGCATCTCTATGTACATACCTCCCAATCATCCCGATTTTAGCAGGACAGTCCCGTTTTTCGGGTAGTGTCCCGCGGTCAGTCGGGAAGTTGGGTGTACTCTGGCACCTCCGCAGCTCTGTGCTGCTAATCAGAGAGAAGCGGTGCCGGTGAAGCTGATAGGATACAAGGGAGCATGCGTGCAGTATCCATTTAGTGCAGGGAGGGGGCCGGGGGCGCCCAGCAGGTGACGGAGTGCTGGGGTCGCTCCCAACATGGCATAAAACTGGAGGCATGACAGGTGGTCATGCCCCCAAAATGGCATCATACATGGGGCGTGGCCTACCTGCAACAATGCCATGCCCCTGTTTTAGACGTGCAAGCCTTCCCATTTTGAACCCGACTTTGCCATCTGATATTAGGATGTATGCTATGTGGGCTCCAATTGGTTTAGGTAAACACTTACATTATTTGTTTGGGTGCAGGAGTATTGCTGCAGGTTTTCATCCTTACAATTGCTGTCTGCTCCATTTACTTACATTATCCGTAAGAGAACACATTGTGCGCCTGCTGGCCCCGCCCCCTGAACGCACAGATTCATGATGTCATGCCTATGGAGCAGAACTAACACCAGGAAGTGCAGCAGGGAGCATCTTCAGGACATTCCAGGCGGCTGACTGCAGGGTGCATAGTGCACCATGCTAGCTAGATGCAGGGGCCTTGAGGCAGGGACGGTGGCCGCCCACAGAGCCCTGTGCCCTGTATGACAGCACTGCTCACGGTATGCATTCGGGAAGCCGGCGGATTTAAGCCTGACAGCCGGCTTCCCGACTGCTTTATCCCGGCGAGGGTTAAATGACAGGCGTCTAAATCTAGACGCCTGTCATTTTACCGACGCCGGGAGACTGGCGCCCAGCATCCCGATCTAAGTGATGCCGGGCGCCGCTGCGGTCAGCCGCGGGGGGGAGGGTTAGGTTTAGGGCTCCCGGGGGGGACTTAGGGTTAGGCACCCCCCCCGGGAGGTTAGGGTTAGGCACCCCCCGAGGGGGACTTAGGGTTAGGCACCTCCCCGGGGGACTTAGATTTAGGCAGCGGAGAGGGGAGGTTAGGTTTAGGCACTTAGAGGGGGGTTTAGGGTTAGGCACTGGGGGGAAGGTTAGGGTTAGGCACCCCTAAGGAGGGTTAGGGATAGGGGGGTTAGGTTAGTTGATACTTACCTGGGGACAATCGGGATTTTCAGCCGTGTCGGCCTGCCGCTGTCGGGATTTGAACCGCCGGACTTGTGTAATTTGTATGTATTCCCTGCTCACACACCCCTAGTTATTGCCCTAGCATTTTAAAAGAATTGGCATCTGACATGCAGCTCACTAAAGTAGATCCATCAGCTACACACAAGTATTATTTTTAGGGCACAAATTAAACTGTTTTTGTTCTCCGTTATTTGCTAATGTGGGTGGTGTATTACCTAGTGCTGGTGTGTTTATTGTGTAACACAAGAATCCATTCATTTTAAGTTTATTCCTCCTAGTTCCAAATTGACTTTGAATTTGTCTTAAAAGTTTGGAAAGTGCCACCTTTACTTTGCAGTTATTTTCCAGATTGATCTGCTATTTCTTGCATGGTGTTGTTTTTGCTAAATGAAGGTATCTCCAGTCACACTTGTGATAAAAGCTGTTACTCGCAGTTGTCTCTAAATAGGTGGCATGTTTTTCTTATCTGCAAATGAGTTCTTTTTCCTCAGATTAAACTAAATGTGTTAGTTTCCTGCAAGCAGAACCAGAAATGAACGTAGAAGAAGCAGAAAAACAGATTGAACAGCAGACACTTCCAGCACTATATGCTCTACACCAGCCGTAGGCAAACTGGGACTCTCCAGCTGTTGTCAAACTACAAGTTCCAGCATACTTCGCCATCCAGAGGCAACATTGGACTTGTAGTTCCACAAGACATTGCAAACCACATGTCTAATCTCTTCATGGCAGAGATTGCAAGGATTCCAGTAGCAATGATATATAAAAGAAATTCTATATGAATTTTACTGATTATTTGAAATAATGGTGAATTAGAACCTCATTAGTTAAGTAATAGGAAAATGTGTCTAAGGGTAGGATAAAGATATAATTGTAATCACTATATTGTTTGGTTCTTTATATTTTTCTGCTACTTGTTCTTTAGTAACCACTTATTTTCCTGAATAAAAGTAATAGAACAGGGGTATTGGATAGAGGAGACATAAGCATGCTGCCTGCACAATAACTCATTTGTGTTACACTCATGCACAATGCCTGGGGCAAAATCAGCTGTAAATGCTGTCCTACGCCTAACAAGACGTTTGTTAGGGTCTTTATTAATATACTGCTAATTTTAGTTTGTTTCATTCTTCCACAGAAATCCAAACAATTTAGTTTAATATAGTTAGAGCCACAAGTTGGAGAGCAGCAGATCCCCCGGTCTCAGCAACACAGTATGTAAATATTTAGAATGAATTATACATCTATTTCAGATGCTGCGTACTAACAATATAGCTAAGGCCATGGATTTGGTGCTTGGTACTAGTGAAGAAGTTGGGTCGCCCTGTAAAGAGGCACGATCACAAAATAACACTTTTACCAGTGTCTGTAATGAAGGTTTCAGTATTAACATTTGAAGTGGATGATTTTCTCCCTGTCATATTGATCTGGGCTCACTGTGTCTCTACAAGAGCAGTTATAATCGATTTATAATCTGTACTGTTCAATAGACTAATATATAGCGCAGTTTTAGATGCCTGCTCTAGCCTATAGAGCACACTATCAGTGCGTTAGTGAAATACTAAATACCTATTGTTATCAGCACAATTGTGAGACGTGAGAGAGCATTATAAGAATGAGGGAGATAACAGCTGTAAGAAATTCACCTGTAGCTCCGAGGCTAAAACAAAAAAATTTCGGACATTGGTACACATGTTAAGGCTGCAGGCGGGATGTACTAACACTAAAATGCAGTCAAACCTCCAAAAACTGCAGTTTCAGAGGTTTCACCACATTTCCCATATGTATCAAGCTCCAGAAAGTAACACTTTACAGCTTGGAACCAATAGGCAACAATAGAAGCTTATGGGCTTCTTTTCGGATAATTCTCCCAGAGAGATTCAATAGGATCCCCCCCAGTGTCCCACGTGGCTCGCTCATGCGCCTGCAGACAGCCACACACATGCTTCTTATATCTATTAATAGTAGAGATCTGTGGTTTGGTTTTACTCGGATATGTTGGGATCTCAAAAACGGCATCATATTGGCTATCCAGCTGTCACGTGTTTTTGGATAGCCAATAAGATCAATCCAAACTAATCCGAACTTGCGATAATTTGGCGATAAGAACCGAATAAAACCGAACCCGCACATCTCTAATTAACAGTTTCACAAAATGTAGCCTCCTGGCTGTTTGACTATTTGAAAGGTACAGTATAGTTACTATATGTAATGCGGTATAGTTACTATATGTAACTGGGTACAGTTACTATATGTAACGCGGTACAGTTACTATATGTAACGCAGTACAGTTTCTATATGTAACGCGGTATAGTTACTATATGTAACGCGGTATAGTTACTATACGTAACGCGGTATAGTTACTATACGTAACGCGGTATAGTTACTATATGTAACGCGGTATAGCTACTATATGTAACGCAGTATAGCTGCTATATGTAACCCAGTATAGCTACTTGCGGTTGCGCAAACCCCGGAGTGAGAGAGAATTTCTCTCGCTCCATGGCTCACTACAAAAGGGGCGGCTGTCGAAGTTGATCGACAGCTCGCCCGTTTTGTAGGCGTGGCGGGGGGGTGGCTTCACAAACGGAGGCGTTCCCAAGCGAACGCCTGCCGTTTGTGGGCGGCCCCACTGACATCACCAGTGATGTCAGTGGGAGAGCTTCCGGCTCTATTAGAGCCGGAAGCTCTCTGGGGCTTGCGGCCACTAGACCCTACCACAAGGATCTCGTCGCAAGCCCTGATGGTCGCGATAGTCTTGACCATCGCGACCATAATCCTGGCTGCAGAATTACTATCTGTAAGGGGCTTTATAGTTACTATCTGTAAGGGACATTATAATTACTATCTGTAAGGGACATTATAATTACTATCTGTAAGGGACAGTATAGTTACTACTGTATCTATAAGGAACAGTATAAGGGACAGTATAGTTACTACTGTATCTATAAGGAATAGTATAATTACTATCTGTAAGGGACAGTATAGTTACTATCTGTAAAGGACATTATAATTACTATCTGTAAGGGACAGTATAGTTACTATCTGTAA
Organism: Taudactylus pleione; assembly: GCA_031769625.1. Lineage (NCBI taxonomy): Eukaryota > Metazoa > Chordata > Amphibia > Anura > Myobatrachidae > Taudactylus > Taudactylus pleione. The sequence goes on from JAUIMM010000706.1 coordinate 11,119,279, forward strand.
GGGACAGTATAATTACTATCTTTAATGGATAGTATAGTTACTACTGTATCTGTAAGGAACAGTATAATTACTATCTGTAATGGATAGTATAGTTACTATCTGTAAGGGACAGTATAGTTACTATTTGTAAGGGACAGTATAATTACTATCTGTAAGGGACAGTATAATTACTATCTGTAAGGGACAGTATAGTTACTATCTGTAAGGGACAGTATAATTACTATCTGTAAGGGACAGTATAATTACTATCTGTAAGGGACATTATAATTACTATCTGTAAGGGACAGTTTAGATACTATCTGTAAGGGACAGTATAGTTACTATCTGTAAGGGACAGTATAATTACTATCTGTAAGGGACAGTATAATTACTATCTGTAAGGGACATTATAATTACTATCTGTAAGGGACAGTTTAGTTACTATCTGTAAGGGACAGTATAATTACTTTCTGTAAGGGACAGTATAATTACTATCTGTAAGGGACAGTTTAGTTACTATCTGTAAGGGACAGTATAATTACTATCTGTAAGGGACAGTATAGTTACTATCTGTAAGGGACAGTATAATTACTATCTGTAAGGGACAGTATAATTACTATCTGTAAGGGACAGTATAGTTACTATCTGTAAGGGACAGTATAATTACTATCTGTAAGGGACAGTATAATTACTATCTGTAAGGGACATTATAATTACTATCTGTAAGGGACAGTTTAGTTACTATCTGTAAGGGACAGTATAATTACTATCTGTAAGGGACATTATAATTACTATCTGTAAGGGACAGTTTAGTTACTATCTGTAAGGGACAGTATAATTACTTTCTGTAAGGGACAGTATAATTACTATCTGTAAGGGACAGTATAGTTACTACTGTATCTATAAGGAACAGTATAAGGGACAGTATAGTTACTACTGTATCTATAAGGAATAGTATAATTACTATCTGTAAAGGACATTATAATTACTATCTGTAAGGGACAGTATAGTTACTATCTGTAAGGGACAGTATAATTACTATCTGTAAGAAACATTATAATTACTATCTGTAAGGGACAGTATAGTTACTACTGTATCTGTAAGGGACAGTATAATTACTATCTGTAAGGGACAGTATAATTACTATCTGTAAGGGATAGTATAGTTACTATTTGTAAGGGACAGTATAATTTCTATCTGTAAGGGACAGTATAATTACTATCTGTAAGGGACATTATAATTACTATCTGTAAGGGACAGTTTAGTTACTATCTGTAAGGGACAGTATAATTACTTTCTGTAAGGGACAGTATAATTACTATCTGTAAGGGACATTATAATTACTATCTGTAAGGGATAGTATAGTTACTATCTGTAAGGGGACAGTATAATTACTATCTGTAAGGGACAGTATAATTACTTTCTGTAAGGGACAGTATAATTACTATCTGTAAGGGACAGTATAGTTACTACTGTAGCTGTAAGGGACAGTTTAGATTAGACTGCAGGATGGGAGGGTTAAGGTTAGGCTGTGGGAATGGTGGGCTAGGGGTAAGGTTAGGAGTAGGGTTACAATACTTACCTGCATGCGTTGGGATTTCCATCCTTTGGGATTACGCTGCCAGGATTCTGAATGCCGGCATTATCAGCACCGGGATTCTGTGCCCAACCTCACAAAAAGATGTGGACAATGCATCTGCCTGACATATCATATCTGCCGTGCAGCAAGGCTGAAGCGATATATTTGTAATAAACGTTCACAGATATATTGGATGTTCACACTTAAGTTGGGTACACACTGACCGACTTATCACGGCGGTTTATCTGTAGTGCGTCATACCGGTGTGTACAGAAACATCGTTCACAGACATAATGTATCTGCCCTGCATCACAGTCGATGCTGATATCTCTTGCAGACATATCGAGACGTTGTGTGTATGGGCGACCCGCCAACTGCCCGTACACTTGCTGCATTGACACGGTGGTAAATGACATCTCAACTGGGCGGGCAAATTCAAATGCCCATCCAGTTGTGATGTCAGCACAGTGGGCAAACAATTGGTAAGTGTGTATGCACTTACAAATTGTTAAATAGGTTGGTGGCAGCCAAGTGTGTACCCAGCATTACAGACAGTCTGCATTAGACTGGCAAGAAGCGGGGATTATAGATGCTGAACAGCTGAGGAGCCACAGGTTGCTTAAGAATGGCCAGCACAGACGGTGTAATGGTTAGCATTGCTGCCTCACAGCACTGAGGTCATGGGTTTGATTCCCACCACGGCCCTAACTGTGTGGAGTTTGTATATTCTACCTGTGCTTGTGTGGGTTTCCTCCGGGTGCTCTGGTTTCCTCTCACACTCCAAAAATATACTGGTAGGTGATTGGCTCCCAACACAAATTAAACCTAGTGTGTATGTGTGTGATAGGTAATATAGAGTGTAAGCTCCACTGGGACAGGGACTGATGTGTATGGACAAATATTCTCTGTAAATCGCTGAGGAATATGTGTGCGCTATATAAATAACTGGTAATAAATAAATAAAGAATGGCCCGTTACACATGCGGAAACGCTAGTTTGCAAATATTCTATGTAACTGGCCATTCATTATGAGGGGTCCGATAGGACCCCCTAATATTCAGCAAACTCCGAAAACTTAAAGTTTGTTTGTGAGTACAGTCTTCAAATGACGCTGATTCTCTGAGCCCTAACTGCCCCCTCAGCAGCTTTGTGCATGCGTGTGACACACATGTGTAGAAGCTGGCCACGGGGAAGGTAAGTAACGCAGCTGCTACTGACGTAGCAATGTTATTAATCGTGCAATACTACGGTGATAAGTATCCTCTGCGGCGAGGTCCGAAGATGATGAATAGGCCCCTTAGTGACATAGACAACCCCCAATACACATCACATTTCACTGTAGCAATAAATGGTGTCGTTTGTGAGCTATATAATAGCATTATATAGATATATCTTCAGCAGAGAGGTCAGACAGCTCCCTTCCCACTGATGTCTTCTAGAGGACAGCACCCTCCACTACATAACCCCTCATACTCCTTATATACATTGGTACACATTGATCATACATGGCCAGTGTTAATATTAGACACATTATACAGCCAGTCCCAGGCTCCTCAGTAATGTGCAATATACACTTCACAACAGTAAACATGGCATTGTTCTCCAAATGGTCTGTTTGCAGCCAGAATATCATGCTAGAACAAAGAAATCATAGAACACTGGATAAATCTCCATGTTTCCTAACAAACTGGAAAACAAATAGCCTTTATATCAGCATCAAATTCTTCACCAGTCACCTTCCTTGCTGTAACACTGGCACCCTCATACACTGCATTGGGGATGCTTGGAAAAGTCAGTTCACATTTAACTGCTACAAGTTTTCATCCCATGCTGAGTCAGCGTATACATACAGAGCTATCTTACCTGATACAGCATGTATATAATAGTGAATTTCTGTTGGACACTTTCAGCGACTGCTGTAAGTGGCATCACCCAGCCCAGTGTGCGCTATAGACTCATTCTTATTAAGATTTCTAAGAATAAATACTACAGTATGTGTATGATGGCATGTTATAGAGATCCCCCTGGCATCTCATGAGTTACTGGGCTGTGTGCACTCACCCCTACCCTTACTTGTGAGGTCGGGCACAGGGCAGTGTTGGTGAGAACTACATACCAGCTGCTAGCTACACACCTGTGCCATGTATTAAGGTCAAGCGATGCATCATCTTATTTCAGCAATCACCTTGCTAGACACGAATGACCTCACTTCACAGACACAAAACATCACATACACTACTATACTGTAATACAGCAGTCAGGAATATTTTACATTACAGCGCAACATTGCGTATGAATGTATATACAGAAGGAAACAGAAAACTGGCATATTCCAATTATTTATGTATGCTATGCAAAATGTGTAAATATATATATATATAATCAAACAAAACACATGATATTTTATGGGTACAAGTGTGCCTTAAATAAAATCATGGAGCAGGTATACAAAATAGAGCAGCTCAGCTTCTTCATGGAGAATATTGCATAGATGAGTCTGTACCATCAGCCTGTAGGAATATAACGAACATGTATAATAATATATTCACCGGGAGCAGCACGTCTGTGCCTGTAAGGGATGGACAGTTTGGGAAGGAGCAGTACATCCAGGGACAGCAGCTCTGCCCGGCACTGCCACTAGCAGATCAGAGCCAGTGAACTGCCAGGCAGGGTGTGCCAGTCGTGTGCATCCGTGTACCTGGGCGTTGAGCGGGCAGTAGAGCTATCGATAGGGTCCGACATAGGTAGGATCTACTGTGTACTGCACATGTACTGTACGCCAATAACGACTGCGATGTTCAAACTTCTATTACAAAATAAAATGTTTTTTTTATATATATTATATATATTTATATATACATATATATGTGTATAATGTCTGTGTATATTTGTGTGTACTATATATATATATATATGTGTGTATGTGTGTGTGTGTAAGCGGGTAATGTGTTCTCGAAGTGTCCTTTAAAAATATCATTCCTCTCTACAATTTAGCTAAAAATAAACAGACCAGACAGGGTTGCACAAAGAAAAAAAAAGCCCTATCTACAAATAAATTGTGCCAGATGACAGCCCAGTATTGTATTTTATATTTAGTCCAATTCTACCAGTGAACTAACAGTTTCTTCGTGATCCTGTGTGTTATAAATATTTAACAGCAGTTCTCCTCACACAATGCCCCTGACTTATAACCAGCCGTGATTTATGGTTTTATTTGCGCGTTTAAAACAATGTTTCGCTCCAGTTAACTTTGCTGCGTGCAATTTTGTTGTTTTATGTATTAATTCATTTATTATAGTAGATTCTACATATCTTTATATATATATACCGAAGACAGTTTTACACAGTAACAAAAATAAAATCATTGTGTGGTTTGTGGGCGCCATCATTTCCATAGAATCTATTTTTATTTCAATGTTTATTTCTTGTTAAATAAATACTACTACACTCTAGGAAAAGAATATTATTAGCGTCTGCGAGTGATGGGTCGGGTGTCGCACTGGGGCTGAGACATTTTATTGACAGAGGATTTTAACCCGCTGTAAAATATATTAGTACATAAGGAATTTGACACAAATTCGCGTGTTATGAATAAGAGGACATTGTGCATCCAGAATGAATGGCTAGCGGTAAATGTTTATAAGCATTGGAGGCGATCGGGTGATCATTGTGAAGGTAAATATAGACTCAGGTTAATTGTTGGGGCAAAGGAGGGAGTTAAAATGCAGGTGAGGTACATGAGGGTCCTGGTTTATGTATTGTTATACCTGCATGCATGAATGGTGATGGTGACCGTGCACTGTGTGACACTGCATGCATGGGGTGCTAGGAGGGAGCAGACAGTTGGAGGTTGGGTGATCGGTGAGGGGAGTGGGCTAAATAAAATCATGAGTAGTCCCCAGGGAGAAGAACCAAGGATGGATGAGGGTTAGCAGTCACAGCATGCTGGTGTGTACAAGTAACAGTCTGGATGGCTAAGGTGCTAAGGAGCAGCCTGAAGAGTCGGGGGTGAGTGAGAGGAACAGCTCCACTCTCATCCACACTCAGAGAACCCATTAAGTCTCTGCACTCAGCCAGTCATAAATGTCTCTTTTTTTTTTTTTTTGTAAACTGTTTATCTTGCAGCCTCCTGGGGCAGGGAGTGGATGCTTTATTTTTATTTTCCCTCTATTTGTTTGCTTTAGATGTTGAGCTCTTGCGAGGAAGTTGTAAAAACTCCCTCTGGTGAAAACAGACAGAAATATTCTCAGCCTCTGGCTACAGCTACGTCGTGTGACCGGCAGGGGGCGCTCAGAGGTTGTGTCTGGTGCAGAAAATGACTCAACAGGCCGTCTCATGTGTTTGCGAGTGTCCCCAGTCTCTGCAATGCTACATAGAAACACAGGACCTTCCCATCGTATTATTATTAATAATAATAATAATAATAATAATAATAATAATAATCCCTGTATTTTAAAGGCAGAAAATAAAGATACGGGAAAGTACCAAAAATAGTACCTGCATTCCTTACAGTCAGCAAACTAGTGTATAAAATAAAAAATAAACCTTTAATTTTGGATTTGGAAAATGACACCTTCTCACGGATTTCACCACTGTCTGTTGACTCAATAATTCGGTCATAATCTGCAGATTTTTTATAGAATATATATAGAAACAAATGAAGATTATAGACCTGGTACCCACGGTGGTGCCACAAGTGCATAGTGGGCAGGTTGGCGATTGCACCCCGCCTGACAAATGACTAGGCATGGCTGGCAGTATATAGTAACCTCCTCGTGCAAAGTCACCGAGCTGCCCCATGCTGAGGGAGACATGCTGTGAATTGGACATGATGTATGGGGTCTGTGTGTCTGGGACTGTGCAGGTACCACAGCACAATGACAATTCTCTCATTATCCACTTATAATTTACAATAAGATGCAATTTCGCTGTTTCAAGGACAAGTAGATCGGATAATTTGGAGTCATCTGAATTGCCTTTTTCTATTTGCCAGAAGGTCCTAGATAATTAGGGTGCTGCTGAATGCTCTATAAATATCATCTCCTGTATGTTTAGATTGTTCGTTTGCATTGGGAGTTGGAAATAAAGCGCTGATCAATGGTAACAGTCCCTTGTAAACCTGGTTTGCTGGAGGAAATAAAAATCTAATTATATTTGGTGTACAGTGTCCTGATATAACCTGCAAACCGCCCACCTCAATTATTCCTTAGCCCTCTGTGTATTATCATTGTGTGGAAATAGATAAATACTAATTATTTTCATCTTCTATTTGTGTTTTCAACATCACTGCCACATTTATTAGAAAGAATTGCAGGTCAGTGAAAAAAAAGGAAAAAAAGTTGACAGCCTATGATTCCTTAAATGTTGTCAGAGTCTGCTGGGACTTGTAGTTCCCCAACAGCTGAACAGGCACAAGTTGCCTCTGGTTTAGTCATAACAAGCACAACAACCTCTCATAAATAACAAGTGCTTGGAGCCTTTGGAAGGTGTGTGAGGTGCCGTTATCATATACACCAGTGACTAGTGAAGGGGTTAAAGCAGTCAGCCTGTCACTCTCACTCTCCCTGCGCTGGTCTATGACCTGGAAAGTGGGGAGGACGGTGCTTACCAACCTTTTCTGGAGTCTCACAATCCAGTTTAGTGAATAGAAGCTAATAACAAATTATCAGATCAGCCTCAGGACTCCTAATTAAACCTCATAGCTGATTGCAAATAAAAGATGTCAGGATTAGGCGGAAAGGGGACAACTTTACTTCTTCTGTACCCTCTGTTATTTCACATGAGCACACGTAATTTTTGCTGTTATTTCTTTATTTTATATTTTGCTGGGGTGGGGATCTGTCTGTAAGTATGCTGCACATTTTATCATACATGTAAATATTAGGCCATGCTGGCTAATTGGAAAACGTGCCCCCCTATTAGGTATGAGAAAGGGAGAGAGTGTGGGGATCTGTCAGTCATTTTAAAGCAGGAGAACATTACTGGAGTGTGAAGGAATTGTCTCTAATTCAGAAAGGCAATCGGGCAGAAAAAGCCCTCACTATGAGCGTGCTAGTTATTAATCAGAGAGCTTTCCTCATACACTGCTGCCGAGTATGGGTGTAGGATTTAACCCCTCCTGTCCCCCTCTTTGTGTAATACACCATTTACAGTCACTATTAGTACCCCTTATTCTGGAGTTCTGTGGGGTGGGGCGACTTCTGCTAGCTTCAGTATAATAACAATGATATTTACTAACGCTGCAATTCCCAACACTATATACATTAGTAATAATATTATAAATGCTTTGTATAGCTCTAACAGTGATGTATGTATGTAAATATTTATGTAAATATGTGGGTGTTCTATCTATCTATCTATCTATCTATCTATCTATCTATCTATCTATCTATCTATCTATCTATCTTATTCCAATACAATTTTATTAGTGACTATATTTTTAAAATATATAAATATTTGTTGACATTAGACAGAATAACTGTCTACAAAACCGACTTTATTTTATTTTTGAATCAACATATAATTGGTCTTCCTCCTGCTTTTCTGTGTAAATAAAATTAATGTAGGGCAGTAAATACATATTTCCTATATACTTTGTTAAAGAAACTCACTTGTTAAGCTACTTATAGACTATATGTCTGGCGAAACCTGCCCACGCTAACAT